>MU105694.1:0-265913 GCA_012274485.2 Sinapis alba | reverse complement strand
TCAACACTTAAGGTCACTTGTCGTCGCCGCGCACAAGAACGCGTGATAGAGGAAGAATCATCTCAAATGGCGGAAACTAATAAACAATCCTTCAAAGTTTCCTCCGGTGAGATGTCACCTCTTGGTGTCTCTCAAGTCGACAAAGGAATCAACTTCGCTCTCTTCTCTCACAACGCCACTTCTGTCACACTCTGCCTATCACTTCCTCACAGGTAATTCATTTGTTTTTGTTTCTTGTCAATGTCACAGCTTCTTGAAAATTCTGAAGTTTCTCTATTTAATCAGTGATAAGGATGTTGTGGAGTTGGTTTTGGATCCCAGCATAAACAAGACTGGCGACACGTGGCACATTTGTGTTGAGGTTGTATCATATACACTAAGAAACTCCTTCACACAATTCGTTTCTTATCATCTTCTCTGTGAAATGTTTTTTTGTACGTTATGATAGGATTTGCCACTTGGAAATGTTCTTTATGGTTACCGTGTTGATGGTCCTGGAGAATGGAATCAAGGTCATCGCTTTGACAGTAGCATTCTGCTTTTGGATCCTTATGCAAAGCTTGTTAAAGGCCGAAGCGTTTTTGGAGATAGTAACCAGAAGTTTGCTCAGTTCTATGGAACTTATGACTTTGAGAGCTCTCCGTTTGACTGGGGAGATGGCTACAATTTCCCTAACATCCCTGAGGTATATATTTCATTTGCCTCCTCCAGCTAATTGTTGCAACTACAGTTTCTCAAAGTGTTTCAACTTTTTTTTATCATCTCGGTCACTGTTTTGCAGAAGGATCTTGTTATTTATGAAATGAATGTTCGTGCTTTTACTGCTGATGAGTCCAGTGGGATTGATCCATCTATAGCAGGAAGTTACCTTGGTCTCATTGAGAAGGTAATCAATCATATTCGACCGCCAGAAGTATGATGATATGATTACATTATCTGATGAGCAGACGAGCTAACAGCAAGAAATACGTTTCATCTGGTTGTATATGTGCAATGTTTATTCATATCTCACTTGTTTCTTCCTTCTGTTGAAAGATACCACACCTTCTGGATCTGGGTATTAATGCAGTGGAGTTATTGCCAGTCTTTGAGTTTGATGAACTGGAGCTTCAGAGGCGTCCTAATCCTAGAGATCACATGGTAAGCATGAATCTAATATTTTTAGGAATGTGTTTTTCCAATGCTTCCACAAGCTAAAAGGGTTTTCGTTTGCTAGGTTAACACATGGGGTTACTCGACAGTCAACTTTTTTGCTCCGATGAGCCGTTATGCTAGTGGTGAGGGAGACCCTATTAAAGCTTCCAAAGAGTTCAAGGAAATGGTCAAAGCCTTACATTCTGCTGGTATAGAGGTAAGCAACGCTCTTTGTTCTGCCCCCTTTTTCCTTGGAGCCTCTAGTCTCCTTTTGCCAAATGAACTATGTTTGTTGAATTTATTATGTTACTGATGATTCTTCAGAAGTATTCTTACATTTCTTTTCCTGCAGGTTATTTTGGACGTCGTTTATAATCATACCAATGAAGCTGATGATAAGTACCCTTATACCACTTCTTTTCGTGGCATAGACAACAAGGTGAGTCATAAGAGTAGTGACCCTCATTTGAGTTTATTTATTAATGTTATCTTGAGATTTGGAGCTCTAAACTGTGTGAAATCTATCTGCAGATTTATTACATGCTTGATTCAAACAACCAACTGCTTAACTATTCCGGCTGTGGTAATTTTATTTTGAAGCTTATACAGGCTTGACTTTTGAAAATTTCGTACTTCAAATGAATAATATACCTTCAACGTCTCTTTTGTTTTCTGTTTCCAGGAAATACACTGAATTGTAACCATCCTGTTGTTATGGAGCTAATACTAGATAGCTTAAAGCACTGGTATGGAAAAAATCATAATGGACCAAATATCACTATCTATCACTTCTAGCCACTGTAAATAATGGAAACATTGGTTAATCACTCTCTGTTCTATTTTCTTCTCTTTTCCTAAATGCAGGGTCACGGAATATCATGTGGATGGTTTCCGATTTGATCTTGCTAGTGTGTTGTGCCGAGACACAGATGGATCTCCACTCGGTGCTCCCCCACTCATAAGGGTAAGTTGATTGTGTATTATCAGATACAATGGTAGCCGTAAGCATAATCATTTTTATGTTTCTTAATGAATCAGGCAATCGCCAAAGATTCTGTTCTGTCAAGATGTAAAATAATTGCAGAGCCTTGGGATTGTGGAGGATTATATCTTGTCGGGAAGTTTCCGAATTGGGATAGGTAACAGTTTTAGCTTCGATTTCCAAATTGTGATAGATAATACTATCTTCCCATAGTAACTACTGGATTTATTTATTATTCAAATTCAGGTGGGCTGAGTGGAATGGGATGTACAGGGATGATGTTAGAAGATTTATCAAGGTATAATTTTGTTTATCTGGGATACACCAATGATGTTAGAAGAAGACTTATTGCAGAAACACTCTTCTGTTCAACATTTTTAGGGTGACGGTGGTATGAAAGGAAGCTTTGCTACTCGGGTTTCAGGATCTTCTGATCTTTACCAGGTAAGATACATTCAAGTTATTGACTTTTTGTTCCAAGTAGGTTCCATGACATCATAGCAGTTACTCGCTTCTCATATATATAGGTTAACCAGCGGAAGCCTTACCACGGTGTAAATTTCATAATTGCGCATGATGGATTCACATTGCGAGATCTTGTAACATACAATTCTAAGGTACTTTCATTTCTCATGTAATGATGTTGCAGCCTGGATGAGTGTCTATGCCTTACATACTCTTCTGTAATTTATAGCACAATGAAGCCAATGGAGAAGGAGGTAATGATGGATGTAACGACAACTATAGCTGGAACTGTGGTTCGGAAGGTACAGTTACAACTTTATAACAACGTCGAAGTTTTTTTGTTTTAGTATTCAAGTTTATACTCTGTTTCTTGGACAGGGGAAACTGGTGATGCTCACATCAAGTCCTTACGTGTTCGGCAGATGAAGAATTTTCATTTAGCTTTGATGATTTCTCAGGTAAAACTGTTGCCAACATACTATGGATATTGTTGTTAACAATCTTATATGAGACCGACCTTGACCAATGATCAGGGAACACCAATGATGCTAATGGGAGACGAATATGGACACACCCGATATGGTAATAACAATAGCTACGGACATGATACTGCTCTCAACAATTTCCAGTGGAAAGAGGCAAGTCTTACATCTTGCGGTTATTATGGATTATCCCTTGTAACTGTTGTATCAGGTCTTGTTTCTTTTAAATAATCCAGCTCGACGCAAAGAAGCAGAATCATTTCAGGTTCTTTTCAGAGTTGATCAAGTTCCGACATTCACACCATGTACTCAAGCATGAAAATTTCCTCAGCAAAGTAACTAATCTTTATCCTCTCGTTTACATGTATTCCTTGAATCTTTGTGCCTCTACTCTTATGTGGCTTTTGTCTGAAGGGCGAGATTACGTGGCATGAAGATAATTGGGACAATCCTGAGAGCAAGTTCCTAGCTTTCACGTAAGGACAAAGATGTCTCATTCATTCTTGTATTATCGCTTTTAACTAGTATTAATAAGTATGATTGTTCTTGGCAGGCTCCATGATGGTGTAAGCGGCCAAGATGTCTATGCGGCTTTCAACGCCCATGACTACTTTGTCAAGGCTCTGATTCCACTGCCACCGTCGGGAAAACAATGGTTCCGTGTGGTAAGTGTTTCTTTCTTTTTTTGCTTTCATCTTCTTTGGTTCTCTGACTTTTCATGACCAACTCAGTTGTCATGTGTTTACACCAGGCTGACACAAACATCGAGTCACCAGATGATTTTGTAAAGGAAGGTGTGGCTGGCGTGGCTGAGACATACAATGTGGCTCCGTTCTCTTCGATCCTTCTTAAGTCTATGTAAAGCAAAAAAGCACATCCTTTGTTTGATCCATAAGTGTCTCGTCAAATTCCGTTTACTAATGTAAAATTCTAAAATTGAACTAGTGATGAGGCTGTGATGATGCAAACTCCAAGTGTAAGGAAAATATTCAAGAATAAAACATAGCAAATTTAACAGAACATAACACAAGTTTTAAACGACAACGTAAAACAACACACTCTCAAGTTTTTAGTCTAACGTAAACGATGTCAGCAAACTTACAACCACACAGAAATGGCATTTAGGATAATTTAAAATACGAAAGGATCTAAATAGAGATATTATTATGCTGCATCAAATGGCGACAGACGCACATTTCACCATGTCATCAAACAGCCCATCCTCAATGACAATATGACACCACTGCACCTTACCCCAAATCTCTCCTCCTTGGCGCCTTTCCAAAGCGATCTCCGCACAGCAAATCATCTTCTCGCCGTACTGTCTTTTAGGAAAGAAGAGAGCCAGCTTATTGGGACCGTAGTTCACCGTTCTGGACCACCTTGAACGAGCAGTCTCCACAGCCAAAAACTCCTCCAAACCATTAACAACACTCCAACAGCCCTGCTTCGGATCATACGCCATCATTGCCTTCCCGGAACGGTCATGATAGTACAAGACGTTGTCAACCACACATGCACCTTCCCACTCCTTAGAATTCATCATCTCGTCCATCAATTCCCATTTCCTTTCCTCTGGTCCATAAACAAAAGAATTGCGCTTGCTGCAACCTTTCATGTAAACCTTACCCTCCATCACAACAGAATCAGACCAAAAGGGACCTAGACCTACACACATGTCTTCCTTTACCAACTTAGGCTCCCACGATTGTGTTTCTGTATCAAACACCGTGACTGCCTTCCTCCACCCTTTCCACCACCCACCGTTCTCTTCAACGACATGACAAAAGGAATCACCAATCACATAAATCTTCTTGCCGTCAACGACGTTTACCACTTTATAAGACATGCGCTGAGGAATGTCAGAGATGCGCTGAACCGTGTGAGATGTGCAGTCAATGCTGAGCGCATCGATATCGTTAAACACGTACAACTTGGAACCCACGGGGACATAGCTTCCACGGGAAGACATGGGAGGAAGTGACCGGACAAGGACCAAGCGGTTAGTGCAGTTGAGTTTCCTGTGGAGAATGTACAAACTGAACTCACCGGTGTTGTGGTTGCGGAGGACGGCGTAGAGATGGTGTTGGGTGATGCCTAGGAAGGATCGCCTCTTGTAGAGCTTAGGAGAGGCAATGAGTTTCCTGAAATTCTTGGTAACGAGAGAGAGAGTGGGGTAGTGGCTTCTGGGCACACGAGCTACGATGTCAAGGGTAATGTCGTCTGGAAGTGACGGAATCAGAGGAGACACTGACAGCTCCAAGAATTGCTCCATTAATTCAGACATTTGAAACAGCTGTGGTTGAATGATTCAAGAAAGACCTAAACAAAAAGGAAATAAGTTATTGGTTAGCCTAAAAGACCAAAGATTACTCAGCTGGTTCCAAGTTCAGACATTTCAAGTTCAGACATTTCAAGTTCAAACATTTCAAGTTCAAACATTTCAAAAGTTCAAACATTTTAAGTTCAAACATTTCAAGTTCAAACATATCAAGTTCAGACCTTCAAGTTCAAACATTTTAAGTTCAAACATTTCAAGTTCAGACATTCCATTATTCCAACTTGGCAACTTCAAACATTCCAGGTTCAGACATCTTCTATTATATCCTCTCAAGCAAGAATCACAAAGAGTAAATTGCTAAGAAGCAGGAAGCTGGCTCCAAGTCCAGACAGAACTAGTGAAAGCAGGGTTTACTCATAAACAACAACAAACATAAAAAAAAAAAAAGTTTCAATTTTTACCAGACTATTGGTCAAGAGATGTATGCAGGAGGTATATCGGACCATTTACCACACAAATTTCAACAATAAACCCCCCAAAAATATTACACTCAGATTCCAACAATAAAGATAAAATGGTAAAGAAACCAATCGCACAGGACAGAAAAGGAGAATGGAGAGTGAGATAAAGAAGATTTCAGAATGGCGAGAGCAAGTAACTTAGGGTTTCCGTACCGTAAGACACTCTCAAGACACAAAGGGACGACGAGTTGCATGAGAGAAGAAGCAGCGAGGGGAAGAATTTCTTTATAGGGGCTGAAAAGTTGAACCGGCGTCGTTTTACTTGTGCCCTATTAGGAATAAAATGAGTTTAATTATGTGGTGCATTGCCTCAAAAATAATGCTAACTATTTATAACTAATATATAAAAAAAAACTTGTGCTAGATGCAGTCAAACGTTTAACACTTTCTATTTTGAAAAACAAAAATGTTATACATGAAGAAAAAAATACAGTTGTCAAATATGTAATATATCTCTTGTAATAATTAAATAGTACATTCACATCTTTTATTTTTGATTTGTTAGAGTCTAGATCAGAAATATTAAAATATGTCGATATCAAAAATGATTTAAATTGTCTAAACGATACTTTCTAAACTAACAATTTTCAGGATAGTCCTGCGCTAAATAGGATCAAACCTAAAACATCTTAAGTTCAAATGGACTTAGTGTAAAAAAAACTTATTTTTTAGGCTTATAAAACTAAATCCAAACCTAGTAGTTTATAGGGTCGGACGAGATCACTCCACACTTTTACCTTAATTAGCATGTTTACATTCTATGAAACTTCAATGAAACACAACAGAAAGATACCCAACTAAGAAAAAACAGAGGTCTGTTTTCTTCATATATGCCGTTGTATTAAGTTTATATCTTACTAGGGGAAGTCCGCGCTTCGCGCGGGATTTGACATTTTGTCAATATTATTTTTAAGACCGTTTCTAAATTCACGGGATTGTGTTCATCTTTGGTTCAGACCAGTTTTTTATATAAAAATTTATAATATGTGTATTGTTTTAATTTTCTATTTTGTAAAAGTTGTTTAGTAAAAGTGATGACGGATTTTAAAGTGTAACATTTAAATTGTTTATATTTGAATGTAAATTGTTTTTCTAGCTAAATTGTTTTTTTTAAAAAAAATTGGATATTATCATAGAACAACTATCTAAATAACTATTTTTATTTGATTTTCTGTTCATACGAATGAATATATGATTTACTTTATCATAAATATCTTTAGGATATGTATATTATGAGTAAGTAAGAAACAGTAATCAGTTCTTGGGGAATAAAATATCTCATCAAGCACCTATAAGAACGACACAAAAAGGAATGAGTTGGTTAGAAGAAGCTTGAAGAAAACCAATGAAAGGTGTGACTGGATCTTGTGATTTAATTTGCAGTAATTACCTTGTTAGTGAGATCTTTAGTTTCTTCTTCTTCTCCCACTTCGTCTTTGTATAGTGTTTCATCAGTTGCCCACGACACCATTTATTTGTATAAACACAAAAAAGCAAAATAAACATGACACAATAATCTTTATGATTAAACCAGGATTTCAAAGTACAATGCTTTTGGAATTCGTTGATCACTCTAGCTTGTTTCATGGGTGACGTTTTCTGAAAATGTGAAAACAGAAAAAGATATTTCAAAAAAAGTGAGGACATCCATAAAAGTAGTAAATGAAGTAAAATGTGATCACTACCTTGCAACCATAGCTGTGGATGCACCACACCTTTCATGACTGATGAGACTGAGTTGCCTCATAAGAAGACGGTTGTCTTATTTTTCAGCGAGTAGCTCGTTCTCCGCAGTGAGTAGCTCGGCTGTACTGAATATAAAACTCTTTTCATGATCTGCGAAGGCACTGTTGAATATAAAAACAAAGCAAACGAAGTTTTACCTCGTACCAAATTTGGGTTAATTCCTGTGGTGACGATAACCTTAGGTTCCAGGCCAGCTTGTCTGGCTTGAATGTCAAACACACTGAGACAAACTATAAATCTACCTAGAGAAGTTCTATACCCAATTTATATAAAAAGAGAAGCGTTAGCAATAACGACAAAGAGTGGCTCAGTTTATGCAAATCTTGGCTCACCAATATGGCTTGGATAGCCATATGAGCATCACCCATCTCATACTCCAGTGCTACTGTTAAAAAGGTAACATTAAACATGAGGAGAGAACTCAAGGATCCATTATTCATCTCATATAAATCACCTTATTACACTGTGAGCAACCTTATATCTCCATAACACGTATGACGTATCTGTTAATAAGAATAACAGTCAGAAGCAACCCAAATATGCAATTGTTCAAGTGACAAAGCTATTGGCGAGAATATATTAAGCAACTCAAATACATCTAATTTCTCACGCCACACAGCCAAAAAACTAAATTGTATCATGAGCAAATGACATTTTTTTAAATAAAGATCTTGATTTTAATGAACTGATAGATAGAGAGCTTAAGCAGGAGGGAGGTTGCGACGGATTTCAATGATAGTCGCAAAGGGGAGGCAGACCTATTTTTTAAATCAGGGAGGAGGACAGCGGAGTTAGCTATTTCTATAACTTGATTTTTAAAAAGCTTTTGATTGAGATGATTGAGATGATTGATTTGATGAGTTTCATGGTAGAGAGCGTACCTATTTATACTCGAAGATTGGAGAAGGGGAATAAAGGGTGATGCATGATTGCATTAAAGACGACGCTTGGATTAAGTATGATTCAATAACGCTTTGCATATTCCTCATCACCTGGAAGATGAATCAAAGGATAACATAGACGGCTACGAATTTTGATCGGAAGTTCCCAAACAGTAACTCTAACTTCATTAATCCATTCATTTTCTGGTGGCATTAAGGCCCATTGTAAATCTAATATTGAGCCCAATGAAAAAAACAAACTCGTTAATATTTTTCACTAACACACGTGGCAAGCTATGGTTAATCTATTTGTTGAGGTGGCACTATAAGAAGATAGTGAAACTCTTCTTTATAGTAATAGAAGATAGATGTGGTGTGATGTAATCCTATATTTATGTATTCTAATTTTTCTTTTAATTTTCTTTCAATAATAGTTTCTATAAGAAATTATAATCTCTATAAAATATATGATATTATTATAATGTTTATTTTGTGTAGAACCAACAAAAAAGTTAATTCTTTGACTTAATAGACTGACTAATTTTAAATCTAGAAGTTGTTCATAAGAAAATTGAGAAAACAACCATTAAAACCTTGAACTTTCAAATTAAAGCCAAAAAAATCTTCAATTTATGTTTGAGCCAAAAAATCCTCAACTTTCAAATATTGGCCGTTTTAACTCTCATATTTTGTTGACTCGACCATTTAAGAAATCTGAATAGTCAACTGTTAAAATCGATTAAAAATAAACGTCTATTAACTCTCTAAATAACATCATTTAAAAATATATATTTAAAACATTGATCAAATAACATCTTTTTGTTTATGTAAACACTTAAAGCATCTCTTTCGTGAAACCATAGCCTCAAATCAATTTCATCTTCTTCACTATAGTTTCACAAAAGATGTATTTTAAATGTTTACAGAAGCAAAAAGACGTCGTTTGATCAATGTTTTAACAAGTTTTTAAAATGATGTCGTTTAGAAAGTTAAAAAACATTTTAAACCAATTTTATTAGTTGACTATTCATGTTTTCTTAAATGGCCGAATCAATGAAATATGAGAGTTAAAATGATCAATATTTGAAAGTTTGATATTTTTTTGGCTCAAACACGAATTGAAGGTTTTTTGGCTTTAATTTGAAAGTTCAAGGTTTTAATGTCTGTTTTTTCTAAGAAAATTCTACCAAAAACCTATTATATTATGATATATATTTCAAATGCATTTAGATAATTTGTAATCAATAAGTGGCTCCATTCTCTTCGATCCTTCTCAAGTCCATGTAAAGCAAAGCACATCCTTGGTTTTCTTTGGTAAAAGATCCATCAGTGTCTCGTCATATTTGATTAACATGTGAAATAGACGACATTTTCAATCAACAGAAACAATATATAAACATATATGTTTCGAGCAATGGTGTGTGTGTCAAGCCAATGTTAAAAAAAGTGGTGTGCGTGTGTGTGTGTTTGTGTTTGTTTAAGGTTTTCATTTCATCCCAAACTCATATGTTTCCTTTTCTTTGATTCATCTCTCTTAAAGGCTTGCATCATAGTTTAACATGGGGACTAAACATTAGCGAATCATACGTTTAGTTTGCATCAAACGGTAACAGCCACACATTTCACCACGTCAAACAGCCCATCTTCAATGACAACATCACACGACTCCATCTTACCCCAAATCTCTCCTCCTTGGCGCCTTACCAAAGCAATCTCCGCACAGCAAATGACCTCCTTGCCGTCATGAAAGAAGAGAGCCAGCTTCTTCTCACCGCACTTCACCGCTTTGGACCACTTTGATTGGGCAGTCTCCACAGCCAAAAGCTCTTCCAAGCCGTTGACAACACTCCAACGGCTCTGCTTTGGATCAAACACCCTCAACGCCTTCCCGGAAAGATCGTGATAGTAAAGGAGATCATCAACCACACACGCACCCTCCCAGTCCTTAGAGTTCAACACCTCGTCCATCAATTCCCACTTGTTTTCCTCAGGTTCATAAACAAAAGAATGGTGATTCCTGTAACCTTTCATGTAAATCTTATCCTCCATCACAACAGAATCAGACCAAAGGGGACCAACAAACATGTCATCCTTCACCAACACAGGCTCCCACAATTGGGTTTCTGTATCAAACACAGTGACTACTTTCTTCCACACTTTTGACCACCCACCGTCCTCCTTGAAGACATGACAAAACGAATCACCGATTACATAAATCTTCTTCCCGATGACGTTAACCACTTTATAAGACATGCGCTGAGGAATGTCGGAGATGCGCTGAACCGTGTGAGACGCGCAGTCAACGCTGAGCGCATCGAGAGCGTTGAACACATACACCTTGGAACCCACGGGGACATAGCTTCCACCGGAAGACATGAGAGGAAGTGACCGGACAATCACCAAGCGGTTATAGTCGTTGAGTTTCCGGTGGAGAATGTAGAAACTGAAATCACCGGTGTGGCGGTTGCGGAGGAGAGCATAGAGACGGTGTTGGGTGATGCCTAGCTGAGATCGTCTCTTGTATAGCTTAGGAGAGGCAATGAGTTTCTTGAAATTCTTGGCAACGAGGGAGAGAGTCGGGTAATGGCTTCTGGGTACACGTGCTACGATGTCGACGGTGACGTCGTCTGGAAGTGACGGAATCAGAGGAGAATGTGGCAATTGCTCCATAGTTTCAGACAATCTGACAGCTGTGTTAGCCTTTTAAAGACGAAAGAGTAATAATCGCTTCAACATCAGAGAAGATGATTATGAGATCAGACATAATAGTTTTACTAAGAAAAGTTTCAATTTTTATTTCACTCAAAATTAATCAAGAGAGGGAAAATAAAAAACAATGACGTGTGCAAAGTCCATACAAATAAACGGATAAAGAAACAAATCCAACGAGATGGAAAGAAGAATAGATAGTAAGAGAGAATTCAGGAACCTGGCGAGAGCAGTTTCAGGAAGGAAATTAGGAATGGCTCAAGACACCAAAAGTGACAACGGACGAGTAATAAAAAGGGTGAAGAATCTCTCTTTAGTGGGTTTATCTTAAAAAGCTAGTCGTTTGCTTGTGGCCCATTATTAAATATAAGTCCTTTGTTATATTTCAGTCTCGAAGATTCAATAACCCAACCATTTATTATGGTGGCTCATTATATATTCGTAAGAGTGAGTAAACCATAAGTTTGAAAACCTATGGTGGCTTCGCTTCATGTTTGTTCTTCTCTATTTATGAACTACGATCGCGTTTACAAAATAATCACCACATATCTTCTCTTTTTGTCAATGTTCATGCTTTCTGAAAGACTAAACCACAACTTGTTATGCATCAAACCAAATATCTATCTTCTTTTTTTTTTTCTTTTTTCTTTTGTAACACTTTTTTTTTTGTATCTATCAAAATCAATTACTTGAGATAAAGTCGTAAAGGAATCTAAAAGTAAATGTTGAATCCTAAAACATAATCTACCTCAAAGACTAACCAAACAATAAAAAGAGAAGTTTAGGATCAAAGATTATGTGTATTGAAGTGTTTAAAAGGTAACTAAGAAAATATAAAGCTAAGTTTCAAAGATAAGAATATGTAGTTTGTGGTCCCTTTTTCTCTCTTCCTTTCTTCTTCTTTTATAAATCATTTTCCCTTTTTCTCTTCTATTTGCTCTTCGTAACTATCATTATGGCTTTGTGGTAGTACAATAATCGGCCGAGTGGTTGCATGCTACATTTGGCGGAGTGGCAGGAAAAATAGATTTTGAACTATCGATTCGGGGATAAATAAGTTTATAACTTACAATTCGGGGAAATATGACATGAGGTGATAGTTTGATAGTTTTTGTGGGGAAATAGGACGTTTACCTTAAAATATATATATTTCGAGCAATGGTAAGTGTGTGTTTGTTTAAGGTTTTCATGTTCATCCCAAATTACTGTCTCCTTTGATTTGATTCATATCTATTGAAGGCTTGCATCACAGTCAAACATTAGCATGAACAAAACATGTTTTGTCTCGTCAAATAATTACATGTAAGATTCTAAAACTGACTACATTTCGAATTATACATTTAAACCGGCGAGGAGGCAGTTATTATGCAAACTTCAAGTCTAAGGAAACGATTCTAAGAATAAAACATAGCAAATTTGAACATAGCACAAGTTTTTAGTCTTAACATAAACGATATTAGCAAACTTACAACCACACGAGATGGCATTTAGGAAAATTAAAAATACGAAGGGATCTAAATAGAGAGATTATTATGCTGCATCAAACCGTAACGGCCACACATTTCACCACGTCAAACAGCCCATCTTCAATGACAACATCACACGACTCCATCTTACCCCAAATCTCTCCTCCTTGGCGCCTTTCCAAAGCAATCTCCGCACAGCAAATGACCTCTTTGCCGTCATGTTTCTTAGGAAAGAAGAGTGCCAGCTTCTTCTCACCGCACTTCACCGCAATGGGCCACTTTGACTGGGCACACTCAGACGCCAAAAACTCTTCCAAACCGTTGACAACACTCCAGCGGCTCTGCTTTGGATCATACGCTCTTAACGCCTTCTCTGAACAATCAAGATAGTAGAGGAGATCATCAACCACACACGCACCCTCCCACACCTTAGAGTTCAACACCTCGTCCATCGTTTCCCACTTGTTTTCCTCTGGTCCATAAACAATAGAATAGTTATTCCTATAACCTTTCATGAAAATCTTATCCTCCATCACCACGGCATCAGACCAAAGAGCACCAACCCGCATGTCATGTTTTATCATCACCGGCTCCCACGTCTGCGTTTCTGTATCAAGCACCATCACTGTCTTCCTCCACGACATCCCACCACTCGTAATGAGTGCGGAATCACCGATCAGGTAAACCTTCCCGTCGATGACATTAGCAACTTTACTAGGCATGGGGGACATTGAGAAGCGCTGAGGCATGTCAGGGATGGGCTGCACCGTGTGTGAGGTACAGTCAATGCTGAGGGCATCAACATCGTTGAACACATATGTCTTCGAACCCACCGAGACAAAGCTTCCACGGTAAGACACGGGAGGAAGTGATGGGATGATGACCAAGCGGTTTCTAGAGTTGACTCTCCGGTGGAGGATATAGAAACGGCAGTCACCCGTGTTGCGGTTGCGGAGGAGAGCATAGACACGGTGTTGGGTGATTCCCAGCTGAGATCGCCTCTTGTAGAGCTTAGGCGAAGCAATGAGTTTCCTGAACTTCTTGGAAACGAGGGAGAGTGTCGGGTAATGGCTTCTGGGCACACGAGCTACGATATCAACGGTGACGTCGTCTGGAAGGGACGGAATCAGAGGATATGATGACAGCTCCGGAGATTGCTCCATGTTTTCAGACCTAAAGACAAATGAAATATGTTATTTAATTAGCCTAAAAGACGAAGAAGTGCTCGCTGATTCCTAGTTTATATATCTCCAAGTTCGGACATTTTAAGCTCAGACATTTAAAGTTGAGATATTTTAAGTTTAGACAATTCAATCTCAGACATTTTAAGCTCAGACATTTCAAGTTAAGACATTTAAAGTTCAGATATTTCAAGCTCAGACATTCCAAGTTAAGACATTTCAAGTTCAGACATTTCAATCTCAGACATTCCAAGTTCAGTCATTTCAAGTTCAGACATTTTAAGCTCAGACATTTCAATCTCAGACATTTTAAGTTGAGTCCTTTCAAGTCAAACATTTCAAGTTCAGTCATTTCAAGTTCAGTCATTTCAAGTTAAGACATTTAGAGTTCAGATATTTCAAGCTCAGACATTTTAAGCTCAGACATTCCAAGTAAAGACATATCATCTCAAGCAAGAATCACAAAGAGAAAAGCGCTAGGAAGCTGATTTAAAGCCAAGACAGAAGCAGTAAGCAGAACGAAACAGTAGATAGCTAACAAGCTGATTCCAAGACCAAACACGACACAACAAGTAATGGGTAAAATTAGGGTTTTACTCATAAACTAAGCAGACAGACAAAAGTTTCAATTTTTATCTAACTATTGGTCAAATGATGTACGCAGGACGTATTTTTGGACCATTTATCATGCAAATTTCAACAATAACCAACCAAAAAGTTACACTCAGATTTCAACAACAAGAAGTAGAAACTAATCGAACAGAGAAAGACATAGAGGGTTTGACATTTTGCGGCAAACCTGCAAGTAGCTAGAAGGAACTTAGGGAGGGTTTCTCGCACAGAGAGCAAAAGGGACAAAGAGTTGTAAGAGAAGATGCATGGAGGAGAGACTCTCTCGAAGGTTTATGTTAAAAAGCTAAAACGTCGGTTTACTTGTGGCCCATAATAAATTATATATTTATACAACCTCCACAGCCCAATAGTATCTTAGTTAGCCGGTTATATATATGGGTTTCACAAAGACCAAGTCGCAACTTTTTTTGAATATCATTTGAAGGGAATCACCAAAAATGCAAGAACTAGCATAAGCTAATCTTCTTCATTCAGTTTGCAGTTATTTTTAATAATCGAATTCCTGATTCAGACCGGTTTATATAAATGAGTACCACCAAAATAATAAAAGTATAACTTTATTAGATCAAATAAATAAATAAATGAGTACCAACTAAATAATCCTTGTTAAGTATAATATTTCTTATACTTAAAATTGGCTTATTTTGATGGTACTCATTTATTTAATTTTAAAAAAATTATTTAATTTTTATTTGTTTTATGAATTAAATATTTTTTTAAAGAACCAACACATCATCGTTTTTATATGTTGTTACATGTACAATATGTAAACTTTTTTGGTGTTTTTGTGGTATAAATATCATTTTGAAGATTAAAAGTATTAGGAAAAAATTTCAAAGTTTAAAGTGCCAGTAAGTAACATGTTCATGGATTTTTATGTGATTTTCCCTTTTACTTTATAAATAATAATTTCATAGAATATTATAATAGATTGGGAACAAAATATAAGTCAAAGAATAAATAAAATTTGGAGAACAAATATATCTATAACTTTCCATAATAAATATTATTACAATATTCATAACAAGGAGAAAATTTATAATGTGATAAAGACTAAATCAGGCTTGAATTATAATAGAAAAATGGGCAAGTATAACCACTAAAAAAGTTAATTAGAAAAATGACCATAACAATCTAGTGGCTAGGATATACCATATATAATATGTATTAATTCCCTTTATGTCTTTATAAAACCAATTGCATATAGTTTCTTTTTTTCCTGCATTTCTATGATAATTTGTTCTCTTTCTTTAGAAGTTAATCATATTTTTTTCTCGTAATTTTTTTTCTGAAAATGATGAAAAATGATGAAAAATGTGTTAATTAAAAAGGAAGTGTTTTGGTTGGAATTTAATTGGCGACGACATAATATGAGAGTATAATTGCGGTTGATTGTTTTGAATCAGCATGAGATGGAAGAAAAAAAAACAGAAAAACCAGATAGTGAATTGAAGAAGAAAATGAACAGTCTTTTGTATATTGTATAGTTTATTCTATATTTTTGATAAAATAGAAATTAAACGTTATGTTAATATAATATGCATAAGCTCTCTTTCATCTCCTATGATGATTTCTTTTTCTCATCCATTAATTAATTCTAGCGATAACTCTACCAAATACTCCACAAATTATTTATTCTCATATGTGTTTCGATTTCAATTCTCACCTTCGTAGAAGATGTATAGTTTAGTTGAGATATACTATTTTATTCTATTTGACGTATATAGAATAAAATATTACTTTACAATATCTCTATGTTTATCTCTTGTTGTCTTTGTCTATGTATTTTATCATTTTTTCCTTCTACTCTTCTTCTTTTCCAGCTTTTGTTTTTCCTCATATGTTTTATAATTTCAATTCTTACCTCCATAAAATGTATAATTCAGTTGAGATGTACTATTCTATTATATTTGACGTACATAAAATAAAGAGTGATTTACACTCTGGGTCACTTTGTGACTTTTTATTACAAAGTAAGTCACTTATCACTACTAAAGTACTTTTGAGTGTCTTTTTATTGAGTCATTTACACTCAGAGGCAGTTTCTGAATTTTTATTACACCAAAAGACAGTTTTTTCTCTTATGACACTTTTTTAACCAATTCCATTCATTACTAACTAAAGTATAACTAGAACATAATCTGTAGGACCCACTAATTTTTTATCTTCTCTTTTCTTTCGTAGATCTTGTTTTGAAATAATCTGTTATGGGGTCCACCACTCAAAGGCAGATCTTCTTTTCACCGAAAAAAGAAATAATCTGTAGGACCCACCCATAACATATTATTTCTTTTCTTTTTCAATGAATTTTTTTTAAAAAAAAATTTGTAAAGCACGAGTTGCTCTGTTACGGTGTCTTTTGTTCTCCTCCACCATTACGCAACAACTATGTTGTATCTCTTTCTATAAATTCACACTAACATCGAAGCTCAATCCACGAGTGCTCATTCTCTACCGTAAAGCTTCTTTTTATATCGTTTTTTGCAACCCGTGATGCGCTCCTCCGTCATCACCTAAAGCCGCGACTTTTGAGCCTCTCTCTTCGCCATGAAATCAAGCCACGATCTCTTCATATCCACCGCGATTCATCACCATCAAGTCACCTTTTGGGAGTTGTAAGGATAATGTTGACCAGTTTGAGCTTCTCCGACGCGTACCTCTTTCGTCGCAAAAAAATGAGCTACAATGGCCACTTTTTGTTTTATTTCACATATGGTCCCTCGATATTTGAATATATTCATTTCTACCCCAAAAATTTCTAATTTGCAAATATACCCATTCAAATTGACTCCACACTTTTTAATTGTACATACTATACCTTTCATAATTACACGACGGTTCCTTGAACTTCTCAAAGTTTTCTATTTAGATTTTAACTTTGCAAATTGTAGAAAATAGCCTCTTAATTCACTCTAAACCCTATCAAATGCAAATAAACATACATATGCAATACATACATCTATATGCAAGCTATATGACTAAAATGAATTTAAAATAAGTTTTAAAACTCCTTAAAATAGTGAGATATCAATAATCAAAAATAAAAAAATTGTTAGGGTGTACACAAAAAAGTGTGTACTTGAGGACAACACAAGCGAGATTCGATCTTGTTCGCTAAATTATATGAGAGATCAATACTAATTATTATAGGATTAGTACATGTCATCATTATCCAACTTAGTGTTAAGTTTATCTCCAACAATATTGATGCATAAATTAAAAATGTAACACAAAATCCTTCATGTCTGATTATGGTTAGTAACTGATTCAACATTTTAAACTAATTAAAATATCTAATCACTTCTGCAAGAAATATAGAGAGTCGTAATGATGTAACATAAGTGGCTATTAAAATGAAGACGTATTAGAATATGACAAGATATATTTGATGTTTCCAATTTATTGTAATTTTCTTTTAGTTATGATATTGTATAAAAGTGTGGTGCAATTTGGTTGAATTTAAGAGTTTTAAGAACATATGTAAGTGTACACATGTAGTTTAAAGAACATATGTAAATGTACACATGTACAGTTTGAAGCTAATGTACACATGTACACTGAGTTTTATTAAAAAATTGATGGATATATGAGTATCAACTGTTGATTCATAGTCCTCTCATGTAATGATTTATCCACTATATATGTGTAAAACGCCACCACATATTTCATTCACCCTCTTTGTACACGTGTACACGAAACATCATGTACAAAAACAAATTGTACACAAAACAACAATCTTTCTACATGGAAGCATGCAATCATATTAAGCCAAATCGATGGAAGAGGTTTGTGGAAAAATATTTCACAGATGCATATGATTAACGTGTACAATATACATGATATATTTTATTAGATATTCACATGTACAAATATGATTGATATTCATGTTAAATATCCATTTCATTTGAAAGTATATATGTTTGACGAGGACTAACATGTACAATATACTTATAATATTTTATCAGACATTTACATATACTTATATGTTAATATACATATTGTATCAGACTGTAAGTCATATGTTATATAGTCAAAAGAGAGGAGGTCAACCAAATATGATTCAATACATGTGTACAACAAAAATAAGGCTGGCATGTATAAAATAACATTAATATTTGATATAATCCCTTACACTTTATCAACAAGTCAGTGTTTGACATAATTTGGTTGTGTACATTATGTATCGTGTACATGTGTACATCGAAAATGAATCAAAAGAATGTACGTATACATTTTGGTGTCCGCATGTATATTATTGTACATGTGTAATGTTATACAATTCGGTGTACCTATTTTTCTATACTTCATATTTGTTTTTGTTCATTTAAGTCATTTAAGTGTGTCTTTAGTTATTTTTATTGTATTTTAAGATGTATTCCTACTAGAAGAGTTAAAATTTAATTTCTGAAGTTTACGATGAAATTAAAGACTAATTTTTACATTTTAAAAGTATTGAGTTACAAAATAAATAACAAATAAGTTTAGGGACCAAATATGCAAAAAATACTCAAATTAGCCATTGTTGCTCTCAAACTTATCGTTCTAGTTTCAGAACGCGTCGGAAAGGCAAGTAGGTCACGGTAACGATGAATCACGATGAGGAAGATGATTTGAGATACAATATGGCATATCAAGAGTTTCTATTAAAAACTAAAGATAAGCTAAAATTGAGAACCGACTGTGATCCTGAGCTCGAACCACCACTGTTTCACTTTGCGGTGAAGGAGAAGAGAGGACGTTTTGACGGTGGTGAGAGCTTAGGTCACGGCGAAGGTAAGCACTACCTCTGAATGTGACGGAGAAGTTACGACGATGTGAAGAAGAAGCTTTGATAATTATAAAAAATATATGTTTTTAGATTTAAATATGTGGTCCCGAGAAAAAGAGAAAAGTAACTAATTTTTAAAGTTGTGGAACCATTTTAGTTAGATCCGTGATGGTTTGTTGACTTTAGTTAACAAAATGCCTCAGTAGTCATAACTGTCCTATAGTGTTATTAAAAACTTAAAACTGACTTACACTGTAATATTTTCTAAAATAAAATGTAATTTTACAATATCTATCTATCTCTTGTTGTCTATATATCTGTGTTTATCATCTTCTCTTTCTATTCTTTATTTCTTCTGGCTTTTGTTTTTCCTTACCTCTCAATCTTTTTTTTTTCTTTTTGTTCTTCTTCACACTTCATCCTTCTTCCATTTCTGCCTCTTTTTCTTCTTCTTTTTCTCACCCTTGTTCTTTCTTTCTCTTATTTTGGTTTGTTCTTCTTCTCTCATTCATTTTTCTATTTCATTTTCCAGTGTTGATATATTAAAGATATGAATCGATTATGTTATACTATTGGATTAATAAATATAGTATAGTATTTTTTTTTTTGTAACACAATATATATAGTATAGTATATTACGTTAGTTTTGATCAAAAACTGCTCACGCGCATTGGAGAAGAGAAAAGTCTAAATATATGTCAAAATATCACACTTCCCTAAAAATATCTTACATGGTTATTTGTTAAATATTTATGAAAATATTACGTTGTAAGACAGTTTTAAATTTATAATAATATTATAAAGCAGTTTATGCTCCTTTCACACTATCTCTTCCCCCAATACATGTTTTAGTTCGTCCAATTTATTTATGAAAAAATTGAAATTTAACTAAAACCTAACTAAATAATAAAATATTAACTTTAGTGTATTTAATATAAAAGAATTTTTCTTTCTCTTTTCTTGTTTCTTTCATTTTTATCTTCTTATATTTATAGCGACAAATTCAAATATATTGTAAATCACCGGATCTCCTCTCCGCGATTATACTTACAATAAGTTATAATTTCTACTTAGTCTTCTTCATTAACCTGGCAAGAATTATGACGGTTTCATTCCGATGAATATGATTGAATTAAAATCTCAATCCATGTTCGTACCACCGTGAGCTTCTTTGTTTGTAGTATCAAACTACAACATCACCTGCCTGAGCCGCCACACTCGCCGCCACCAAGCTCCAATCACAGAGAGAAAGCTCAAGCAACCATGGTCAACTCTCTTGTATTTACACGTTTAGTCCACTAATTTTTAGGTTAAATTTGATTTTATACCAAACTTTCTGACTTGCAATTGTATCATATTTAATTGACCCCAAAATTCTGAATATACAATTTAGCGCTTGTTTTATGGTGGAGAACTTTGTTTTTTTGGCATATTTGATCCTTCAATTTTTGCACATTTCGTTTTTAAACCCAAAGCTTTAAAATTTATTTTTTTATCCTTTATGATACGCAAGAACAAAAAAGTGCAATTTATACACATAAATGAAACCTAAAATGATCTAAATAAACTCAAACAAGACACTCAAAATCATCTCTTAAAATCATTAGAACATCATTACTTGCGCAACTTACAATGAACCTATGTGCATGTGATTTTTTGTAAAATATTGGTGCGTATTTAAGAAGAAGACGTCAACCCCCTTCTTCTACTGGTTGTTAAATTTCCTCTTTTTCTTCTCTAGTATTAATCAAAATCATTTTTTGGATCCACATAACTAGGTTTCTTTAAATAGTCGTTTTTGTGTAAAAAGATTCATTGTTGATAAGTAAATAGTCTTGCGTTAGACATATTAGAATACACAAGAGTAGATTTTTCTATTGTTCATGTGTGTCCACATGTACGCTGACTTTTAACATTATCCATGCGTACAAAAACATGTGTACACCTAAATCCGGTAAGAGACTAAGCTATAAAATCAACAGAAAGTGATAGAGTATCTAAAATAGTAAGAATAGTGGTTCTGGGTTATCCAAATCATGCTCTCATCATGTTCAAGTAGAAGAGATCGAAAAATTCAAAATATGTCTTATCTCTAGCGATGTTTACTCAAAAGAAAACTTCTTAAGAAGGTTAAACTACCGTAATGAAGAACATAAAAACATGCTTTTATACATGTAGCTTCTTTATGAATTTAATATTATGAATTTATATTTTATTTTCTTCATCATCTAAATGTACCTTTTTAAGATTAATTTTATAAATGTATATATGTAGATGTTTATGTATATGTATATATACATGTAGATTTTATAAAAAGGAAACATAGAAATTATATAATTATTTTGTTTTGGTGTCCATGAACCTAGATTGTACACTGGTGCATTAAATTCATATATTGTCCACAGTCAGAATGTTTACATGTACACTATATCTACATATGTGTGGCTATGTTTTAGGGTTAATAATTTACTTTAGGTTTAAATGGTCAAGATTCAATTTATTGGATTTATGGTTTATGTTGAGGGTTTATTATAAGAGGGTATTAAGTTGTAATCAGAGTTTTCATGTTCACATATATGTAATATAGTCACTACAAGATCGGCTTGAAAAGAAGAAATCGATACAAGTTTATGTTGTACACATAGTGATGGATGTAGATGTTTGGGTGTCGACATGGACAACAATAATGTGTACATGTTATCCCGCTGCTTAGGTATTATAATTTAACACATGGTACAAAATTAACTACTTTGTACAAAATTTGTTTTTAGTTCATTTAAGTTAGTTTGGATGCATATATATGTTCAATTACAGTAATAGAGGTTTGAGTACATAATTGAATATTATAGATTATGTATTACATCTTGATTACATAATTGCATACTACATGGATTATATTACACAATAAGAAATTTTGGTGTAAATTTGAAAGGTTAATTTTGTGAGTTTGAAAATTGTAGTCAAAAACAAAAAAAAATTATAAATATAAAGGACCAAATGTGCAAATTTTTTTTTCAGTTAGCTTTGTCAATCCTCGATATTCTAATATCAGCGGATGGGAGGTTTTGTGGGCTAACAAAGTGGAAGAGAAAATATTGTCAAAATTATTTTATGGTGGTAGTGGACAGAGATGTGCTCAAGACAAAGACGTGAAAACAACACTATTAGACATTGATAGTGCTGTTGCGATGGAGGAAATACTTTTTTATATTATAGGATTGAAGTTAGTGGTAAAAGAGATGGAATTAGTGAGTTAGGATTTCGGTACCACTACTTCTACCGCATTCTGAAACTCATTCATTATTTTTGTAAAGTTGAACTATTGTTGTTTTAATTAGAAAAAAATCGATGAAGAAGGTGAAATAAGTGAGTGGATTCTAACTAAACAAAAATTATCTAAACTAAGCGTCAAAACACTGCTTATTTTTTTTTTAAAGCAAATTAAGATTTTTCATACATAAACTACCATAATAGCACTAACTGCCTAATAGTATAAATAAAACTCATAAACCACTTTGCAATATAAATGATTCATTATTTATTTCATTACAGTTATCTCACCAATTTATCCATTATAATAAGATAACACTTTTGAGCTTTCAACAAAAAAAAAGAAGATAACACTTATGGACTTGGTTTACAAACTACACTAAACTAGGCCTGAGCATAAAATTCGTAACCTGAAATCCGAACCGAACTCAAACCGAAAAACCCGATCCGTACCCAGTCCAAAATGTAAAAAATATCTGAATGGATCTTCTAAGGTGGTATAAAAAAAATCCAAACCCGAAATGTTATTAACCAAACCCGAACGGGTAACCCGAAAAATCTAAAAAATCAAAAAATCCGAAAAAATATCTGAAGAAACCGATCCGAATGTCCAAACATTGTACAATATAATTATATGAAACATAAATATATACTTTAAATATTCAATTTCATATTTATTTTGATATGATATCTAACAATAAATATCTAAAATTAAAATAAATACCTTAAATACTTAATTATATATAAATAAGTATATATTTCTTATGTTTTGCTTTTAATTTTTAGATTTTATTTCGGTTATATCCGAGCCGATCCGATATAATCCAAATCCGAATGATATATGGTTACTTTATGAATTCTAAGATATGATACAAAATAGACCCAAACTCGATGTGTTAGATCCGAATTCGATTCGTACTTACAAATTTACTAGAATTAGACTTAAGAAGTGTTATAAAAAACGAAATCCGAAAAACCCGACCCGAAGGCCCAGGCCTACACTAAACCATTTGCGCGTTATCGTGTAATTTCGAGGAAACAACACATCTCTCTCTGTCTATCACGTAACTCTCCGGTTTCCACTATATAAAGCCTCTTCATCTCCTCTCTTCTGGAAACAGTCTCTCTTTCTCTCCTTCTTGTCTTGTCTTAATCTCAAAGTTCGAAACTATGGCCCCAAAGTCTATCGTTGGTTTCCTCCTCCTCGCTCTCATAGTTTCCTCCGCCATAGCTCAGGCTCCGGGACCATCTCCCACCAGGTCTCCTCTTCCAGCCACTCCTCCAATTTCTCAGCCTCCGAGAACCTCCGCACCAACTCCATCACGCGCCACCACTCCTCCGCCGTCCATCACCCCCACGGCAGCTCCTACTTCTCCTCCGGTTGGTTCACCTACCTCCACCGTCGCTTCACCGCCGGCTCCTCCGACATCTCTTACACCCGATGGAGCTCCTGACGCAAATGCTCCTTCTGGCCCGACTGGATCTACTCCTAACGACAACAACAACGCCGCTGCACTCTCCGCCGGATCTTTCCTAGGATTCCTATTCGTCGCCGCTTTGTTACTTTAATTTGGTGTTTAGATTATGTATTAATAATTCGAGAGTTTAGCGATGGACGGTAGATATTCGATTTGTGGTTTTTAATAGTTTGTTTAGAGATTTATTTGTGGTTTTGTTATCTCTAATACCTTAGAACACCTTATGTTATATCTTTTGTTATTATTACTCATGGTTTAGTTTACACATTTATCTGGTTTGATTATTGCATCCTGATTTGAGTTAGTGATATATACTGAATTCAAAAGTGGTGTTTAGTGGTTTACTCATTGTTGAAAAAGGTGATTAGTAGTGATGACTGACGAGGTCAGTAACGTGTGCGTGTTTAGACATGTGTCCTCGTGTCTGAAAACGGTGAATTTGTCGTTTATTGGTAGTGGCAATAACAGCTGGTTTGTTTTTGTTCGGTTCTCTTTTATTTCTCACACTTTATATTATAAAATGATACTAGAAAATTGAAAGTCGGTTCTAGACTTATACTCCCTCCGTTTTAAATTAGATGTCGTTCTAAAGTAAAATTTTTATTTCAAAATAAATGTCATTTTCCGTTTTCAATGCAAAATTTATTGGTAATATTCTTTATTCTATTTTTCTATTGGTTGATATATGGTTAGGTGTATTGGTAATAGTGATTTTATTTTGAAAATATGTAAAATTAAATATTTTCTTAATCTGTGTGCATAAACCTAGAACGACAACTAATATGAAACGGAGGGAGTAGTTAACGATTTTTAATTGCGTATTGAAAGTTAAAACTGTAAAAGTGGATTAGAAAAGTCTTGGGTTAGGTCAGAAAGATAAGAGTAGGTGTCACATGGAGACAGCTGTAAGAATACTTGTAAGCTATTACTAGGATTCTATTGGCTCACCCATGTGGGCTTCTAGAACGTAGAAGAAGATACTATCATTTTTACAGCAGAAATCGAAAATTCTCCGTCATACTCTATTTTCTTTGGCCTGAAATGAACCAACAAAAAAAGATTACGAGAAAAAAGCAAAAGAAAGTAGTCGAAATTGTTCCTTTTAAAAGAAAAATGCTGGATCCAATAGATGTGAATCCAATAGCGGTGTGCCTAGTTGCATCCAATAATTGTGAATTTGATTCACATTCTAAGCTGCACTTAGACAGGAATGGATACAAGAAACGGGAACGGGAAACGTCAAAGTTAAAACTTTTAGATACGGGTATAATATAGAAACTAGATCTCGACCCGCACAACCGCGCAGATAATTATTTTCATTTATTTTTATATAATTTTTTTAATTTCTTAATTGCTATATATAAATAATTTTACCATATATTAGTTTTTCATTGAATAGATTATTTCAAGCTTTCGCATATATTTCTATTTTTTTCTATATATATTTTTGAATTATTATTTTATTATTAAATTTCTAAATATACGTAACAATTGGTAAAATATTGTTTTATTGTCATTGTAACATTTCTCAAAATTAGAAAGTTTAACAAAAATTAAACCTTTAGCTTCATATTATGGAGTAAATAATCAAACATTTAGTTTTGTTATTTTTTAAAAAATATTTTCATTGGTTTAAGGTGGTATAGATTAATCATTTTTTAAAAATGATGATTTTTGTTATTTTTAAAAATAAACTATATAACTTTAAAATTTTAACATCGACAAATATATAAATAATCAACTTATGTAAGTATACTATGAAAATATTAAATTATATTTATTTAATTTAAACATGTATCTTATTATACTATCTATAAATCTAACGGGTTATCTAATGTTTAATTCCAATTATTGTTAGTCCAATAATTTTTTTACAGCAGTCCAATAAAGTTATTAACGATTGAATAATATAATATGATTAATTCTATTAGATGGTCCATTTTAAAATATCACACATTAAAAGAGTCATGACTTCTCTTTTAATATAATAGATGACAACCAAAATATAAAACTATTTATAAATTAAAATATTAAAATTTGAAAGTTTTAACATTAAAACACACATTTGATCAAAATACTAAATAGCAACAGAATAAACTAATCATTTAATAATGGAAGGTCGGCAAACTTTAAAAATCTTACATTTTCCATACAATCAAATCTATTTCCACCAACCTTCTACATCTTGGTATTTTCAATTTCATATTGATCAGAATTCATTGATACAAATCATATGATACATCAAGTGAAACCAAAAACATAAAATATTTTTTGTGTATTTTGTATAAAACACACACACACAAAAGATCAGAAATATTGTATATGAATTATTTTTGTCTGACAAGATTACAAGAAGAAGAGAAGAAAAATGTTTATGTGTTTTGCTTGTGATATAATCAACAAAGAGAAAAGAAGAAGGGAAGTGCTTATGTATTCTGCTTGATGTATATCACAGAGAGTGATATGGTCGAGACTTGAGTGTCAAAGAAAAAGAATAAGATGGAAGTGGAAGATACTAAAGTAAGAATGGAAGAATCGAAGAGACATAATTTGATTCACATTTAGAATAAACATATTAAAAGTTAAAAACCAATATGGTATAATTTTTTACATTTCTTAATACAAAAAGTCAAATGGATACGTTTATTTTCTGCATACACGTTTCCGAAACATCTCCGTTTCTGAACAAGGCCGCACATTGGGGACGTTTCCTAGGCGTACCCGAGCCGTCCCCATCCCCCGCCGAACCCGGTACGTGAGACAGCACCAACTTGGAGTATCCGTGCAACTTGAATCACATTTGATGGATCCCTTCCAATTTTACAACTCAGACAAAAATGAAGACTAAAACTCAATGAGTATAAATGATGTAGCAGAGCTTAAACCGCCGTAGAGTTTAAACCATTGCAAAGTCTATGGATATACATTAAAAGTACAAAATAATCTTATATTTAAAATAACACTTACTTTGAAATAGGTTACCTAACAATATACGGTTTCTTTGTACAGTCTTTGTAAACAAAAATTGTTACAAAAGTGATGTAATGTAAGTTTGACATTATTATTTTATTTTGTATTTGGAAAGGAACAACATATATGATATATATGTTTGTTTTCAGTTTTCTTAAAATCAAATTATAATTTTACGTAAATATAATTATAGATTAGTAAAATTTTAAAAGTATGGTGATCCGTTCATTTGATCTGAATTTGCTTTAATATTTTATGATAAAATAGTGTAGTCTGTTGGAGATATGAATCAATTGTGAGATTTATGGATTAAATATTGTTATCTCGGTTTGGCGCAAATAATGAGTGATCATATTTGGATTGGGCTTTCGGTATTTGAATTGATGGACATGAGGATGTTATGCATAGAAAACAATTTGGGTGTCATTTATATTCTATGATCAGCTAAATTAAATAACAATGGTTCTTGACCTGTTAAGTTACGGTTTACTGGTTTGGTTGTGGTCCCTAATGCACGTATATATGAAGGTATATATATTCAGTTTAATATATACCATAAGGTGGAGAAGTATATAAGGTAGAGAAGTGAGCTCATAATGTTAAGTTTTGAAAAAGGCTTTTGTCATTTGGCTGAACAAAACATAAGGATCCTCTCTCTCTCATAAGGCATACTTCCTCTATTCTCTACTCAAGCTCACATCTCTTAGTAGAGGATAATTCGGATATGACGAGTTAGAAGACCATCTACCTATCATCTACTCGTAAGATGAGTTCAAGTAAGTGTTTCATGCTTTCATAATTTTAGTGCTAATCCTATACACTAGTAGAGTAAAGGGCCAAGGATTTGTATGGGGAAGATACCGCCTCCATGTTTTAAAATCAAACATAGTCCGTTTTTAACCTCAAAAATTCAGAATTTCAATCCTTCAAAGGGAGGAGAAGTGGATGGTCTTTGGGATAATGCCAAACCCATCTACATCATCGATCGCATTTGGACAGGCCTGAAGGCCTATTGGACTATGCCTCACTCAATTCGACCGTCTGCCAATCAGCTCCAGGCAGATTTGATGGCTGCCAACACCATCATATCGGGGCACCGAGCGGATGACCAAGACACTATGAGACAGATGAGGGCCATGGCGGAGATTCTTGACGTCATTGTCAAAACGAACCCGGCGCTTGCGCAGCAATGGCAGAATGTACGTCCAACCATTAACCCCAACCACACTCCAAAAGAGCAGGCAGAGAACGATCTTGACATTTAGGATTTTTTTTTCTGGTTTGTATTTTAGATATTATAATATTTTATATATTATAATATTTTATATATTAGATTTTTATTTAAATTTCTAAATTTAAAATTAAAATTTTCAACTTAAATTTCAACTTAATTTTTTTTTCCTAAATTACGAGAAACGATGTTAATTGGTCGTAAATGTTATGGGAAACAACAATGGACAAAGGACATGGCCCGTTTGTGATTAGAACTCAACAAGAAGAATCAACGACTGTCAGCGATGAAACACAATTAAAAATGATGAACAAGCCGATGAAATTACAAATGACACACCTGAACCTAGAAGTTCAACACGCCAAGTAAACCGACCAAGCTATCTTGATGACTACATACTGATACCTGATCTAGAATGCAAGATTCTACTTCTCTCACTCAACGATGAACCGATCAACTACCAAGAAACTTGCTAGAGCAAACAATGGAAAGCCGCATGCTCAGACGAGATCGACCCAATTAACAAGAATGAAACCTGGGTGTTAGTTGAGTACCCTCATGGAGTCAAAGTCATAGGTACAATTGGGTTTTTAAGATCAAGCATAATGCAGATGGAACAATCTACAAATTCAAATCAAGACTAGTTGCAAAAAGATACATTCAAGAACTCAGAATTGACTTTGATGATATTTGCTCCAGTAGCTAGAATATAAACAATTAGACTTCTTATTGGCTTAACTGCTGCGAATGGATGGGAGATTCACCATTTAAATGTCAAAACAGATTTCTTACATGTAGAACTAAATGAAGACGTATATGTATCACAGCCTGAAGGGTTTGAAAAGAAGGGATAAGAACACAAAATTTTCAAACTTTCCAAGGCATTATATGGACTTAGGAAATCCCCAAGGGCTTAGAATACAAAACTAGATCAGATCCTGAAGAGTTTGAAGTTAAAAAAGTGTTCTAAGGAAAGTTCAGTGTATCGTAAGGAAGAAGGGGAGAAGCTTCTTATCGTGGCCATACACGTTGATGACATGTTTGCGACTGGAAATACATTCAAGTCGATCATGGATTTCAAGACATCAATGTCAAAAAAAATTGAGATGTCTGACCTTGGAAAACTGAAATATTACCTCGGCACTGAAGTAAGTCAAGGCTCAAAAGGAATTGAGATCAAACAAGAAGTATATGCACATCTAATATTAAAGGAAGCAAGGATGTATACTTGCAACCCGACTCAAATTCCCATGGAATTCAGATTGACGCAACTACCTACAGGCGAAGGATTGGTTGCCTTATATACCTTCTACATACAAGACCCGACCGAGCCTTTTTGGTTGGAATACTTAGAAGGTATACACACTCTCCATGTGAATCACACAGAAGTGCATTAAAGTAAATTTTAGGATATATGCAAGGCACTCTAGGGTTTGGCTTGGTATTCAAGAAATGTGGATCACATAAACTTATCGGATACAGTGACAGTAGCCACAACACGGGCTCATGTGATGGAAAGAGCACTACCGGTCACTTTTTTCTGTTTTGGTGAGACTCCAATAACGTGGTATTCTCAGAAACAAGAAGCGGTGGCCCTTTCATCTTGTGAAGCTGAATTTATGGCTGTAAGAGAAGCTGGTAAATAAGCTATTTGGTTTCAAGATTTGATGAGTGAGATTACATGAAGGAAGAACGAGAAGACATTGATATGATTTGACAATAAATCGCCAATAGCATTGACCAAGAACCCGGTGTTTTATCTTCGAAGCAAGCACATTCACAAGAGATATCATTTTATACGAAAATGTGTTGAAAGAGATCAAATAGACGTGGAACATGTACCATGAAAAGATCAACTTGCAGACATACTAACCAAATTGTTGGCAAAGATAAAGTTCAAGGAAATGAGTGATCAAAGAGTAAAAGATTTCAGTAAAGATGATTTGAAGCTTAAAGAGGTAAATGTTAGATAAGCTTTAATGAAATAGAAGTTATTTCCAAAGGAAGTAGGATAACTAAAACTATATGTAATAGAAAAGGAAACATCTAATACAATAAGAAATAAGATTGAGAAGGATATATATTCCCTATATATAGTGATCGTCGTGATAGATCATAATGAATGAATGCAATAGCTTGCGTTTAGTTTTTGACAAGTTTCTTAAACATTAATAAAGTAAGAACTTTATAATCAGGGCCGACTAATATGGGAGAGAAACGGTGCGAGTGTCACGAGTCCAAACATGTGTCCCTCCGTATATTGATAGTTAAGAGGTCCAATATTTTTTTATATATATAAAAGTTTTATATATTTTTTTTTGAATATTCATTAAATTTGGTTGAAAAAGGTCCTAAAATATTTTACATGTATTTTCATTGTAATTTTATAAAATGTTGATGATAAAAAATTAAAATATATTTAAATTCTAAATAAACATAAATATCAAGAGCTTAGTTTTTTCTTTCTTTCCAGGGGTCTAAATAAATGTTGAGCTCTGTTTATAATCGTATACTGCGACTTTAGTCGCCACTTTGTGTTTTTTCTTGCGAGAGACAACAATTAAACCACAGAAGCTATGTCGTTTATAAAGCGACTCTTTAGTTTATTCGATAAACACAAACGAAGAAACAAACCCTCCTGTCTGAACGAAGAGAAAAAAACGAAGAAACTCCACCTAGTGCTTGACTTGGATCACACTCTTCTCCACAGTATCTCTGTTTCACAGCTTTCTCTGAAAGAAAAATATTTAATCGAAGAAGCTTATATGGAGGTTTAAAAAAGGCAATCCCAACGAACATCTCATAAAGTTACGACCTTTCCTTGATGAGTTTCTACAAGAAGCCAACAAGCTTTTCTACATGTATGTTTACACAATGGGCACTTTTAGTTACGCGCAGAGTGTATTGAGTTTGATTGATCCGGATAAAGTGTATTTCGGAGATAGAGTCATAACCAGTGAAAAATCCCCTTATAAGAAGACACTTGATCTTCTTTCTGCTGATAAACGAAGAGTGGTTATCGTCGATGATACGAGTATGGTTTGGCCTCAACACAAGAGAAACTTGTTTGAGATCGCAAAGTACATTTATTTCAGAGACGGTATGAAGTGGGAATCTTACGCAGAGAAGAAGAGATACGAGAGTGGAAGCGAAGGATCATTGTCTAGTGTTCTGAAACTGTTGAGATAAGCTTGAAGTGAATATGACTAAAAGGATCCTAATCCTATTGGGTTTTTGGTAGTTTAAAGGACTAGGAAAATAAAAGTGTTGTTATCGATAGAATTAGGAGTTGACTAGTTCTATATAATGCGATGCAATGTTGATGCATTAGTTATGATTTATGATTTGTGATTTGAAGAACTTGATTGATAAATAAGAGAAGGACTTCTTATTGATATTGAGATTTTATATTTGGTATCAGAGCCACACACACATACACACACAAGAAACAATCGACTTACATCAAGACAACCACCATGAGCGAAGTAAAAGAAGAAAACGAGATGAACAGCCGAGATGCTGGACCCTCCTCCATCAAATTCCCAATGTTAAACTCTTCCAATTATACAGTTTGGGCTATGCGAATGAAGATTGCACTCAAAGTCAACAAAGTTTGGGAATCCATTGAACCTGGAAACAAATCTGAAGAGAAAAACAATATGGCAATTACACTTTTGTTCCAATCCATACCCGAAGCTTTAATCCTACAAGTTGGAGACCTAGACACAGCTAAAGCGGTATGGGATGCAATTAAGACAAGACACGTTGGAGCTGAAAGAGTGAGAGAAGCAAGGTTACAAACTTTGATGGCTGAGTTTGACAGAATAAAGATGAAAGAAGGAGATACTATTGATACATTCGTCGGCAAGCTAACAGAAATTTCTTCAAAATCAGCATCTTTAGGAGAAATAATAGAAGAGTCTAAACTTGTAAAGAAATTTCTTAAAAGCCTACCGAGAAAGAAGTATATTCATATCATTGCTTCTCTAGAGCAAGTACTTGATTTGAATACAACAAGTTTTGAAGATATCATCGGTAGATTGAAAGCTTATGAAGAACGAATTAGTGAGGAGGAAGAAGATATACATGATGATAATGAGAAACTGATGTATGCTAATACTGGTTCAAACCATGGAAATTACGGAAGCAGCTACGGTGGTAATAGAGGAAGAGGACGAGGAGGTCGTTCTAGCTGGCGAGGAAGAGGCCGTAACAGCTCAGGCACGTTTCAAAGTCAAAGAGAAGCATATAGGCAGGGGCGAGACAGGGATACTAGAGATATCTCACATATTACTTGCTTCTCTTGCGACAAACGTGGTCATTATGCATCTGATTGTCCTGATCGATTACTTAAGCTCCAGGATACGATTGAAAGAAAAGATGAAGAAACACAGGAGGCTGATGAGCTTATGGTAAACGAGGTAGTATACCTCAATGAAAGGAAGGTGAATCCAAACCACTTTGAAACTGACTTAGAGAACGTATGGTACCTTGACAACGGAGCAAGCAATCATATGAGTGGGAATAGATTATTCTTTCAAGACCTCGACGATTCCATTACCGGTAAGGTTCGCTTTGGAGATGATTCAAGAATTAATATAAGGGGGAGAGGCACAATTCGTTTTGTGTTTCAAGGAGGCGAGAGAAAAATCCTTAATAATGTTTACTACATCCCGGGCTTAAGAAGTAACATTATTAGCTTAGGACAAGCAACTGAATCAGGCTGTGAAGTACGTATGAAAGAAGATACACTGATGCTGATTGATCGACTAGGAGAACTAATGATCAAAACTACGAGGTCAAAGAACCGCTTATACAAAGTCACCCTGCAAGCCGATCAAATTCAATGCCTCCAAATAAAATCAACAACTGAATCCTCAAAGTGGCATGCTCGTCTCGGGCATATCAACACTGATACAATGAAGTTAATGGTCAGAAAAGAACTCGTGCATGGTATACCTGATATTTCGATCAGCAAGGAAACATGTGTCTCATGTTTGCTCGGGAAACAAACTAGGAAATCTTTTCCACAAGCTACTCTGTATCGTGCATCCTGCCCTCTTGAACTCATCCATGGAGACCTATGCGGGCCTATTACTCCCTCGACTCCATCACAGAAGAGATACATATTCGTCCTTATCGACGACCACTCTCGTTATATGTGGACAGTCTTGTTAAAAGAAAATAGTGAGGCATTTGAAAAATTTAAACGATTCAAGATGATTGCTGAGCAAGAAAGCCAAAACAAGATCAAAACTCTTAGGACGGATAGAGGTGGTGAGTTTGTATCTCATGAGTTCCAAGCATACTGTGATAGTAATGGCATCAAACGGCACTTAACCGCCCCTTACTCTCCTCAACAGAATGGGGTGGTGGAGAGACGAAACCGAACACTATTGGAGATGACGAGAAGTATACTAAAACACATGAACCTACCAAACATACTTTGGGGAGAAGCAATTCGGCATGCTACTTATCTTATTAATCGCCTTGCAACAAGATCACTCGACAGAATGACACCCTATGAAGCAATGAAGAACCGAAAACCAAATCTTAAACACTTAAGAGTTTTCGGTTGCGTATGTTATGCAAGGACAGAAACGGTCGGAAGAAAAAAACTTGATGATAGATCAAAAGCATTGGTTCATCTAGGAACAGAACCTGGTTCCAAAGCATATCGATTGCTTGAACCGGAGAAGAAACGTATCATTGTGAGTCGCGATGTTCTGTTCCTCGAAGAAAAAGAATGGAACTGGAGAAGTCCATCGATGAATGAAGCACATGACTCTGGAGAATTCTCAGTAGCTTTGAGAAGCTTGAATAATGAAGACGGTCCATTATCCTCCAATGACGAGAACGGATCCTCTTTGGAAGATGATCATGAACAAGAAGAAGATAATAATGAACAAGAAGAAGACGATGCCAACAGTCATGATCAGGGCGATGATAATGAGCAGCATCAACTAAGGCGATCAAACAGAATCACGACAAAACCAACATACCTCAACGACTACATTTTGATCGCAGAAACAGAGAGTGAGCAACTATTGATGATCATTAACGACGAACCGTATGACTTCACTGAAGCTAAGGAACTACATTTTTGGGTTGATGCATGCAAAGATGAGATTCTTTCAATCGAGAAGAATAATACTTGGGACCTAGTTGAGCTGCCCCCCGGTGTAAAACCGATTGGTCTAAAATGGGTATTCAAAATAAAAAGAAATGCAGACGGTAGCATCAACAAATACAAGGCACGACTAGTAGCAAAAGGGTACGTTCAAAGACATGGAATTGACTACGATGAAGTGTTTGCACCAGTTGCTCGTATTGAGACAATTCGTCTGATTATTGCACTCGCAGCTTCAAAGGAATGGAAAATCCATCATCTTGACGTTAAAACCGCTTTTCTCCATGGAGATTTAAAAGAAGATGTATTCGTCACACAGCCAGAAGGTTTCATTGTTGCAGGAGAAGAACACAAAGTTTATAAACTCAAGAAGGCTCTTTATGGTTTAAAACAAGCACCTAGGGCGTGGAATGCTAAACTAAACCACATTCTTCGAGGGTTAAGATTCCAAAGGTGCTCTAAAGAGCCATCACTGTACAGAAGAGAAGATAATCGAGGTCTCCTGGTTGTAGTGGTTTATGTAGATGACCTATTAGTCACGGGTTCGTCGACTCAACTTATACACGAGTTTAAAGGGGAGATGTCTAGTAAGTTTGACATGAGTGATCTCGGCATGTTAACCTATTACTTGGGAATAGAAGTACACCAGCATGATGGAGGTATTCTATTATCACAAACAAGGTATGCACGAAGGATTCTTGAGGAAGCTGGCTTGAGTTCGTGTAATCTATCACATGTGCCAATGGAATTAAACGTAAAGCTATCCAAATCATCCAATGAAGTCAATATCGATGAAGGCAAGTATAGAAGGAGAATTGGCTGTCTACGGTACCTGCTGCATACGCGTCCTGATCTGTCGTTCAGTGTAGGGGTCCTTAGTAGATATATGCAAGAACCCAAGGAATCACATGGCGCAGCACTCAAACAGGTCCTAAGGTATTTGCGCGGTACCTGTTCTTTAGGACTCTCATTCCTGCGTGGAGGACCTCTAAGTTTGGTAGGTTACAGTGATAGCTCACACAATGTAGATATTGATGACGGGAAGAGTACGACAGGACATGTGTTCTATCTCGACAAGAGTCCCATTACTTGGTGCTCTCAGAAGCAAGAGATAGTAGCTCTATCATCCTGTGAGGCTGAATTCATGGCAGCCACGGAGGCTGCGAAACAGGCAATTTGGCTCCAAGAGCTCTTGGGTGAAGTCGTTGGGAGGAGTGGCAAGATAGTGACTATACGAGTTGATAACAAATCTGCAATTGCTCTTACTAAAAACCCTGTTTTTCATGGTCGAAGTAAGCATATTCATCGAAGGTACCACTTCATACGAGAATGCGTAGAGAATGAGCAAGTTGAAGTCGAACATGTTCCCGGGAACTTGCAAAAGGCGGATATATTAACCAAGTCCCTTGGAAGAATCAAATTCAAGGAAATGAGAGACTTACTTGGTGTTCAAGATATAGGTGAAGAAATGTTCAAGCTTAAAGGGGAGAATGTTGAGATAAGCTTGAAGTGAATATGACTAAAAGGATCCTAATCCTATTGGGTTTTTGGTAGTTTAAAGGATTAGGAAAATAAAAGTGTTGTTATCGATAGAATTAGGAGTTGACTAGTTCTATATAATGCGATGCAATGTTGATGCATTAGTTATGATTTATGATTTGTGATTTGAAGAACTTGATTGATAAATAAGAGAAGGACTTCTTATTGATATTGAGATTCTATAGAAACTCCTTCAAAAAGCTCACAGAAGATTCGAATAATTGGATTCTAACGACTTGAGGCTCTTGTTACGTGATCCTTGTACACAGTGTTACTTTTGACTTTCACTTTTCGCTGGCAGTTAGTCAAAGTGTAGGTTTATTTTTTAAGAATATGGAATATACTAATATTGTTTATTTCTTCTCAGAAAACTCCTATTTTTGTTTGCAAATGAAAAATTTTCAATCAATATCAGATGACAAACAAAACAAGCATTGTGTTAGTTACAAGCCAATAATTCTTCAGTTAGACACTGATAATACAGAGACATGTTTGGATTCATTTGTCAGTCATCCTAGAATCTACAGAATTATCCCACACAGGTGATAGAGGCTTCCTGCTAATTTCTGGACTGACGCTAAACTCAAGCATCTTCTCAATTGGGCTTCTCATCATCTTTGGACACTTCCTCTTGTTTGACTGTAACATAAAAACCATCTCCAAGTTAGAAACCATGTTTAAGCAAAACCCATAGCTGCTTTTCATTTACCTTAGCAGATGCGCTTTTGTGGCTTTTCTCAGTAGAACCAAGAGGGCTTTGCTGCCTTAACAGCTTACGATTTTCTTTATCCAGCTTTCGGTTTTGCATGCTCACAAGTTCTGCCTGGTTAAGTGGAATGATTTTCAGAAAACAGAACAGTAGAGAAGTGTGTTTTTGTTTTATTCTATTACCTCTTGCTCGGCTTTAGCGAGATTTTGGATGATGCATTCCCTTTCTTTTTCAAATTTCTTTGCCACTGAAACTAAAGACAGAACCTTTTGCGTTGAAGGCTTTAACCGATCCCATTTGCTTAACAGGGCTTGGCAAGACTGGTCTTGAATGTTTGCCTCTAAGAAGAGACGTCCAACAATATTTTCATCTTTGCTTATGAGTGATCCCAAAACTGAATCAAGTAAATCTTCTTCTAGTGGTGAGCAGTTGTCAACCTTTTGAGTGAAACAATAAAAAATACATAAGGTAAGCTGATGAAGAACACAAAAATCCAGCTAAAAATGATATTAAGTAGAAGAAGCTGATGACACTAACACCAATTAAGCAATAGTGCATAAGTAGAATCCAATATCAACATCAGATAATATTTAGCAAGTAAGCAGTATGGGTTGACAAAGAATATTAATATAGATTAGCATACTGTCTCAGAACTTGATGACATATGAATCATTGAGATGACAAGTTATGAGAAATAGCAAACTAATGTACTTAATATGAAGAAAAATTCTTACTTGGTGAATCCCAATTTGTTGTCGCTTACAAAGTTGCAATTCCTCAGACATTCTTGCAACTTCCTCTTCCAATTCACGAACCCTAGCTTCTGCATCTCTCGCCCTTTCATCAGCTTCATTCCCGAACTCCATCAAGGCGTCACGATCTTGATGATAAAGCAAGCACTCTCTTTCCCATTTCTTACACTGGCTCAACAAGTTTCCGCACTCCTCCGCCAATTTCTGGTTCTCGTCTACGAACTTCTTCAACGCCTGTGCATTCATACTCGCTTCCGACTAAAATTGATAGAGAGAAAAAACAAGATCAGATCTCAGTCAATTACAATCTACTACGAACGAAAAAGGAAACCCAGTACGAGTTACTAACCCTAACTCGGTCTAGTACTTGGTCTTTCTCCTTTAATCTGGAAAGGAGAGATAGATACTGATCTCGGAGACGGCGCTGTGATTCTTCAGCCGTAAGAAGCTTCTTTTGGAGAGATTCCACTGAGATGGGAAGCCCTAAGGAGTGATCAATGGTGTCTTTGATGTAGTCGTCGACTTCTTGCGACAGATTCATTCTCGCCCTCGTTTCTGTTTCACCTGAATCCATTCTTATGATCGCTTTTTCAAGAACAAGAAACGAATGAAGAATGAGAGTTTGGCAAGAAAGCACAGCACACAGAGAGGATTTTGCAGAGGCGTGAGGGGGGGAATTCAAAGTGAAGTAGCCGTTACAACTTTTCATTAAAGGCAATGCATCTATCCCACGTGGCAACTTTTTTTTGTTTTGCTCCTAATGCTATCTTCTTAAAAACTTTTCTTTTGTACAATTACAACGTGGGAAGTTTTTGTAATTGTACATACATTAAATTATTGTATTAATAAATTTTTGACTGAAGGAGCCAAATAGCTTTTCTAAAAAAAATTAATTGTATTAAACTTTTATTTAATAATTTATTGTACTTATATTATGTAACTATTAGTTTATGATATTAATAAGATTGATTGTATATATTTATATACGAAGTTTTTAAAGTATACTATTATCTTATCAAATTATATTATATTTAAAATAATCTTATTTGAAACCATAGATTTTATATCATTTTTTTATTATTATTAATTTACTAGGTGATTCAACTTTAAAAAGTGATAACCATCATTTCACCAGAAAAACAGGTAGGCCAGGATTAAAAAAGTCCAAATTGTTGTTGGTGGTTGCACTTGAGCTATTTAGAGCATCTTCAATAATATTTCATTTTTCACTTCTGCTTCATTTGTACTCTAATGACATTTCATTTTTTTTCTTCATTTCTTTAAATTTTGAAGAATTGAATAGTTTTTTCTTCAAATTTGTAATGTTCAGTTCCTCATTTTGAAGATAACCTTTTTTTGTTACAAACTAATTCTTCATATTAACTTATTGTTTCTACTTAGATAAATTAAAGTGTTGTATTACCCAACAAATTTTAAAGTATGTTTTTATTTTACATAACTATATGTTACTCCTAATAGCGAAGAACATACAAATATTCATTCCCGAGAGTGTTATGTTTGATTTATAAGAATTTAGAATAAAATAAGATAATGTATCATTTAGGAATACTTTAATTAATCACTTAAGAGAAATACATATTTGGTGTTTGTTTATAAAATATGATGATATTTATTTATTTATTCATGTTATATGTAATAATTTTATCATCTGATAATTTTTAACTTATAAATTATAGTAATTGTGTCGGAATATTGTTACAAAAAATAGTCAGAGAAAATTAGTCAATTTTAAAATTATAAAATGATGCTGTAATATAATTAAAAGAGAAAATGAAGTAAACTATTGGAGAACATTTTTCTTATTTTTTAACAAAGTTAAATTTTGAAGAAAAAATAAAATTGACGTTTGAAGATCTCCTTTTTAAGTGACAGAAATCACAGCCCAAAGAGATGCAATTAAAATCATTGAGACAAAATCTTTGCTCCCCATTTTTGTTATGACCATTTTACACTTCTTATGTTTTTTTTTGGGTTTATTTTTACACTTTTAAATGCTGGATGATCTTAGATATTTGAAAGAAGGTTAAAATTTATAGAATTAGAAAGCATGATATTGTTTAATATACCGAAGAGTTACTGATGAGTATTAACATTTTTCAAAATATAGCTCCATGCAGGTTGAAACAAAATTTCATACGCTAGGCTGAAATAAATAACTAATGTAAGGGCGTTATTGTTATAGAGATAGAATTATGTGAAATTGGTATATTCTCTTGACTCATTTAATTATTAATAATTTATTAAATAAAAGTTTCATTACATAAAGGCTGAAATAAATAACTAATGCAAGAGTGTAGAGATAGAATTATGTGTAATTGGTATAGTCTTTTGATCCATTTAATTATTAATAAATTATTATATAAATTTTTAATCCAAAATTTATTAATACAATAATTTAATAAATTATTGTATTTATATTTGTGAAACTATTAGTTTGTGATATTCATAAGGTTGTATATATTTATATACGATTTTTCTAAATTATATTATTATTCTATCAAATTATATTATATTTAAAATGGTCTTATTCAAAAAAATTTATTCTAGGCTGAAATAAATAACTAATACAAGGGCGTTATTGTTATAGACATAGAATTATATGAAATTGGTATAATCTTTTGACCCATTTAATTATTAATAATTTATTAAATAAATTTTTAACTAAAATTTTATTAATAAAATATTTATAAATTATTGTATTTATATTTATTAATATAATAACTAATTAATAAAATAATTTAATAAATTATTGTATTGATATTTATGTAACTATTAGTTTATGATATTAATAACGTTGTATATATTTATATACAAAATTTCTAAAGTATACTATAATCTTATCAAAGTATACTATATTTAAATGGTCTTATTCAAAACCTTTTATCAAATTTATAAAATATATTATTATCTTATCAAATTATATTATATCTTAACAAAACTTTTATTAATAATTTATTCAATAAAAGTTTAATCAAAAATTTATTAATATAATATTTTAATAAATTCTTATAGAGAAATTCTATAGGATAGTCTTTTTTAGTTTATTTTCATAAAATAGTATTTAAGGAAGAAAATGACCAAAATGTTTTATTAAAGAGGTAAATATAGACTTATAACCCTAGGGTTTACTAATTTAGACTTAGGGTTTAGAGTTAAGGGGTAGAGTTTTGGAGGTAGAGTTTCAAATATTAAAAAATAAAAATAAATATTAAAAATATCAAAATAAAATGGACTATTCTGGTCATTTTAAAGCTTTTTGTGATAAAAACTTAAAAAGACTATTTGAGAAAATTGCTTATTCTTATATTTATATATATTAATACAATAATTTAGTAATACAATAATTTAAAAAATTATTGTGTTTATGTTTATGTAACTATTAGCTTATGATATAAATAAGGTTGTATATATTTATATACAAAATTTCTAAAGTAAACTATTATCTTATAAAATTATATTATATTTAAAATGTTCTTATTAGAAACCTTTTATTATCATAAAATAATGCAAAGGGCGTTATTGTTATATCGATAGAATTATGTGAAATTGGTATAGTATTTTGACTCATTTAATTATTAATAATTTATTAAATACAAGTTTTATTACATGTTATCATAAACTAATGCAAGGGCGTTATTGCTATAGAGATAGAATTATGTGAAATTGGTATAGTCTTTTGACCCATTTAATTATTATTAATTTATTAAATAAAAGTCTTATTAAATAAAAGTTTCATCACATATATTTTAACATTAAATAAAAGTTTAATTACATTAAGTTTCAGTTTTTTTTTTTGTGGTTACACAATTTCTCAATATTTGTTTCATAATCAAAATTTATGGTCACACTTGTTGCAGAATTCTGCGTGCGTGTCCCATATGCCTGTCATCACGGTTCTCGGTAGGTAGTTTCTTTGTATTTATACAGATATAATTCTTATAGTTTTTTTTAGATACAAAAAGTAACATAAACCAATAAAATAAAATACAGAAATAGGAAACATAGCCTACTAAAATATACATGAAAATGCAAAAATTCATATAAGATTATAATTTTTTTAAAAAAATTCAAACGGATTCTGGTCCAACAGGCCACCAAAAGGTCTTTTTGATCTCCACCACAAACAAACTCTAACAATCGAGATGCAGTAACAATGAAAGCTGAAATCAATAACTAATGAAAGGGCGTTATTGTTACAAAATATAATTATGTGAAAGTTGGTTTTGTGGTTACATTATTTTTCAACATTTTTATTCATAATCGAAGTTGCTAAATTAAGGTTTCCAGTCAATGAATTAAACTTATTCCGACGACTCATAGGAATGGTAAGAGTTGATCACCAAAACTGGAACAATGGATTTCAAGCTCCTGAACGATTTGTCCGCCACACTTCTTGACAACTTTTAACCGCCACCAACTAACCCTAACAATTTTTTTTTTTGCTGGGTCTTACTCTGTTTGAGGCTAAAACATGGTAGAGTTCGGGGAAGCTATAAATATATCTCAGGGTAAACAGTTTTTCTTATCCTTTTAACAAAATTTTATGGTGCTGGTAAAACTTTTTGTAATAATGGTGCTCAGACTTGAAATGAAGAAAACACATGTGTATGCCTTTGTTCAGCATGAAAAGATATAGGAACAAAGGGAATTTGTGGAGGTTTGCAAGAAAATGAGAGATGGTTCATTATGGGTTGGGTGTGAGACTCGGTTATTTGCGAACATGAATATGCTTTAGATCAGAATAGTGGAATGAGTTCTCGGTTTTACTGGTTCAGAGAGAGATTCTAAAATTAATATGATGTCCATTTCTTAACTCTGATATATTGGTTTATATAATAATGTTACTTTAATATGCTGTCTTTAAGATAATTGGTTATTTAAATGTTTTGAATTGCGACGCTGAGTTATGCAATATCGGTGGCGTATGGAATTAGAGCATTCATGTGAGTTAGCTAGTCACTATTATACTATTTTTCTTATATTGTTCATTTGTGGAGGTTTGCAAGAAAATGAGAGATGGTTCATTACGGGTTGGGCGTGAGATTCGGTTATCTGCGGATATGAATATGCTTTAGATCAGAATAGTGGAATGAGTTCTCGGTTTTACTGGTTCAGAGAGAGATTCTAAAATTAATATGATATCCATTTCTTAACTCTAATATATATATTGGTTTATATAATAATGTTACTTTAATATGTTGTTTTTAAGATAATTGGTTATTTAAATGTTTTGAATTGCGATGCTGAGTTATGCAATGTCAGTGGCGTATGGGATTAGAGCATTCATGTGAGTTAGCTAGTCATTATTATACTATTTTTCTTATATTGTTCATTTGTTCTCCTATACTAAATATGCTAATTTAAGGTGAACAAAAAGTATTTGATGTATGTTTAAAAGAAAATTCTGAAAACGTCAACATACATTTTTTGTAAAGCTGAATTTAATTAAGAATAGAGAAAAAAATTCTATCAATTTCAAAAAAATTCAACAACAGCCTAAAAAAATATATTATTATAATAAAACATAATATCAAAAGAAAATATAATGAAAACAATCTTTTATGCAGAGGTCAAATGTTTATTAGGATTTTACATTTTTGCTTTTAACAATGTATATTCTTTAAGAGTTACATTTATATAGATTACTTAGGGAAATTTAATTGGTTGGACCGGTCCTCACAATAATTTTGATGGTTGTATTTTGATCAGAAATGTATAGAGCTATTATTCTTGAAAGAATTACATTCAAAGACAGTTTTAAGTTTTTTTAATTTCACAATAGGTCAGTTTTTAATACTATGACACTTTTTGTCAACTAAACCCACTACCGTTCTTTTACTTCTAGCCAATTCAGTTACATAACTTGGAAAATGAAAAATATTATTTTATTTATAGACCAAATTTGATCTGATACATACCTACCTTTAATTTTAACCGTAGATTTATTGATTTACATTCAACATCAATGATTCAGATTTCATCTCCTACAAATATTCAACATTAAACGTTTGCATTCTTGCTTATAACATTAACGACACACATACATAGAAGAAGACGACAGAGGGTATACGGAGATGGCGACAGAGACAATGACGGTGATGAAGATGGCGAAGGAGACAATGACGGTGACAGAGATGGCAATGGACACAATGACAGTGACATAAACGAAAACGGTGTATATGATGGGAACGTTGAGGTAAAATCGTCTCCTCCTCATCGTGGTCGTCATGCTCGGGCCTAGAGTTGTGGATGCTGAAATCATCGTCAGTTTAGTCACAGATCAAAGAGAAAACTTCACCAGAGCAACAATGATAAACTTTAACTTATTTGCACATCTGATCCTCCAACTCTTGTTTATTCTCCAATTTGTCTCAAAATTTTATTATGTTCACGATTTTTTATGAATTTTTTAATTGTGCAATCCAGACCAAGCAAATATTCTGATCTTGCAACATTGGTATGTGCTGTGTTGTTTTATTTAGTTTATGCCCCAAATGTTTCTGATTTGCAAATAAATCTTTTTGATTTGGTCACATAATTCTTATGTTCACATTGATAAATTGTCGATGCTACTTTCTTCACAAAATATTATTGATGTTGTCCATAATGATTAGTGTGTGTGTTTTCATGCTAGCTTCTTGGTGGGTCTTATCTTGATTATTTTTTGGTTGTTGTACATATGTACATTATCAAATTTATTATACATATTTATTGTACATATGTGCGCTATTATACTTTATCATACACATGCACTGTGAAGATGAAGATGAAGATGACAATGGCGATGATGTTGATGATGGTGCTTGTAAGTTGAGTCATCCGATATGGTAAATATATTATCAGGGTTGCCAATCTCATCTTTTTATCGTCTGGATCATCTGAACTCATATGATGCAAACTAAATTGAACTTTTTGTTGTGTTCCTCAACTTGTTGTTCTTCATTTTGGTTTAGTGTTATTTTTAGATTGGTATACTCATGAAAGTTTAAGTTTTTGTAACAAAAACGTATATATGTTGTTCAATTTGAGTAACATATTCAGGGTTATGGATTTATACTTATTTAAGAATGTATGTATAACAATGTTTTTATGTGCAGTAAGACATGTTCAAACATATATGTACATAATAATATATTATATTGTATATATGTACACATCAACGATTGTACACATGTACATACATGTTACATAGATAATGTATGAAATATAATATTAATGCTTATGATATCAAGATCTAGACTAAGTTTCACTCAAAAAATGAAACTACTTCTATTCAGGTAAACAACACTTCTTCAGCCTTACACTTACAAAGATAAAATTCTCTCTTTCAAATGTACACATGTACATTGATACTTGTGTACATGAATGATGTACATAAACATAACACAAAATACAATTGTTTATTTTGAAAGCATGAGACGAAAATAAAAGGAAGCAAAAGATAAATGACCATTCATGTAATTATGAAGAAGGGCTGAAATGAACAATCAAAAAGTTAGTGGGTTAATTCGAGTAGACATTTGTACAATTATGAAGAAGGGCTGAAATGAACAATCAAGAAACCAAGAGTATCAAGATTGTTGTTTCCTGTTAAATATGGGAGCATGCTTCCATCACTACTAGTTGCATAATGCCACTGTTAAATATGGGAACATGCTCAAATGATGTATCAATATTTTTTTTCCGGAAACTTGGTACATGTTTTTCAAAAAATAAATCAAATATTATACAAAGATTAAACTTGGTACATGTTTAATTTTTGAATAAAAATTATACATAATATGTATTAATGTATATAATATCCGTAAAGTAAGTGTAGCATGGTGGTTATTATCATTCATTCTCTCTACTAAACCCTGGTTTGACACGCCTCTCTCTTTTTTTGGTTTATTTTCAATTTTTTAGTCAGTGGTATTTTAGTAAATATCTCTTCATCTTTCCTAGATTTTTTGGGTTTTTTGCAACAAATTTTGCAGCCGCCATTGATGCCACTGAGTGTAAATGACTATCATAAAGTATGAATATTTTATGTATTCATTGTCAATTTTGTGTACATATATGTAATTTTGTGATTTAACCAAAAATCTGATTTTATGTAAAGGACAATTAAAAGTTTTAGGACAATTAAAAGGACATATTTGAAAATTTGATAGTTTGGACCAAATTGATTATAACCTAACAAACAAAGGACCAAATGTGAAAATGTAAGATTTGACCATTGTTGCTTGAGCTTCACTGTGCGACACTGCACTGGATTCCAACCATCACAACCACCAGAACATACTGTCACAGTGCGAGGCGGATGAGTAGCAGAGCACGACGTGGAGGAGGAAGCTTGGTCATGTTGATTCATGGCAAAGGAGAAGACGGACCGTGATCGAGCTTGGCTGAGGTTCATTGCTGTCACATATGAGAATCATGAAGCATGGTGAATAGGTGTTGTGACATAAATGACATGATGTACGATGAAAGTATTTTTCTAATAAAATAAATCGACTGGAAAAAAGACAAGATCTGAGAAAAAGAGGAGATAAACAATTAGTGGGTCCTACATATTATGCTCTAGTTATACCTTAGTTAGTAATGAATGAAATTGGTTTAAAAAAGTGTCATAGGAGCAAAAACTGTCTTTAAACGTAATAAAAACTCAAAAACTACTTATGAGTGTAAATGACTCATTATTATTTGTCTATGTTCACTAAAATGTTAATTATTCTCATATTAGCACTGACGTGAAAATGCAAAAGAAATTTTCATAAATATTTTGGTTATGTACATTAAACAATGTTACAATCTTAATTACATGTTGTCTTAACTGACTATTCATTTGATTTTTCCTCCGTACTACCCTTTGTTGTGAATAATTTATGTGGGGATACTGCTGAATACATGGATGATTTGTATGAAACGATCTAAATATTATGTGAAACACGTAGATAAACTGAATTTCCTTAAATTTTTTCTTTTCAAGTAAGCAAACCGTTAGAAATGAATCAAAGAGAGATGAAAAGATAGGCGTTACCATATTTTATTAAAATTTGGATATTTGTGTTGGAGAGCTCCGGCAGATTTATTAAAATAAGATTGAAAATTTTCATTATATTGATCTATCTAAGTACGGGACAAAGACATATAAGACTTGGAAAATGATAAATTACTGATCTAATAGTGAAGATTTCACTTTTGTGTAGGTGGGTTAGGAACGATGCGAGCGCAATTTTTCTTGAGGAAAGGTGGGAAGAATGGGTTCAGTGGAAACATTTGAGGCCAACAATTTGCATCTAGGGATGAGAACGCCTTGCAACATGCGGCTTCAAGATTTTCAAACTTGCCAGAAAGAATCGAATTGGAGATTTGGAGAACACATCCTTCGATGTTAAAAAGAGACGACCAACATTTTACCAAATCGATAGGTAAACCAGGAGGAAAAAGTCCAGGAATTTTTGCTGGCGGTTGCACTTGAGCTACTCCTTGTGTGATAAAAGTTGCAGTCCAGAGAGATGCAACTAAGATCATTGAGAAAAAAACTTTGCTTCCCATTTTTCTTATCAATCTTTTTACACTTTTTTGTTTATTTAGTTTACACTTTTAGGTACTTGGATGATCATAGATGTTGAAAGAAGCTTAATATTTATAGGTCTAGAAAGGAATACATTATTAATTATATCAAAGAGTTACTGATGAGTATTAATATTTCATCAAAATGTAACCCCATGTAGGTTTTTGAAACTTTTTTCTTATATTAGTCTAAAATAAACGACTAATGCAAGGGTGTTATCCTTACAGAGATATTTGTGTGAAAGTTTGTATTGTGGTTTTAGACCAATTTAATTACTTTCAGTTTCTTTTTATGTTTACATATTTTTCTTCATTATCAGAATTACTAAAGTAAGATTCCTAATCAGTGAACTAAAACTATTCGGATGATTCAGAGGGATCAATCTCAAAAATCGAAACCGAGAATTTCAAGCCCCTAAATAATTTGTCGACAATACTTCTTCACAAGTTTCAACCACCACCAATAAACCCTAACAATGTTTGAAGTTACTAATGCAACAAACATTGTTAATTTCAGCCTTCAACGAGGATGGACATCAACGAACTGTATCGATTATTGAAAAAAATATTTATAAAATCTTTTTATAACTTGAATAATCGTTTTATTTACTTTATTAGAGTCAGTATATTTGAAATTAAAATGATTCTAATTTTTTAAAATTATAAACTTGAAAACTAAAATAAAATTTTAAACAATATATGATTAAAACTTACGTTATTGTTTTTAGATTAAAATACAAAGTTTGATATAAGACTAAAAGTAGATTTTAAATTTTTTTAAATTTAAAATCTGAAAGCTTTGATAGTTTTATAGAGAGAATGCCAGAGGCTGAAATCACTCGTTTTTCACTTTGTTTATAGAGGGGGTATTTATAGTAGAAGATGTTTGCCTAGTGTCTTGATACTTATCTCTTTCTGAATGGAACAAACACTTTGAGTGGTGTTTGATAGGGAATCATGTTTATGTGTCTCTTCCTGAATGGTGCTGACACTTTCTGAGTGGTGGTTGATAGGGAATCTTGTTTTTAGTTACACTTTGTTGCAGAAGTCTTCATGTGAGTCCCATCTTTCTGCCAACAAGATTCTTGGTAGGTAGTTTTTTCATATTTATACATATATACTTTGCATATTATTTTTTGAAGATACAAACAATAATTTACAACAATAAAATAAAATACATTAATAGGATACACAGTCTAATAGAATATACATGAAAAAGAAAAGTTTACATACAATAAAAAAATAAAACGGATCCTGGCCTAACATGCCGTCAAAAGGTCTTTTGATCTCCACCACCAACCAACCCTAAAAATGTCGATGCAATGACAGTGAAGGCTGAAATAAATAACTAATTCAAGGGCGATTCGTTACAGAGATTTAATTATGTGACAAATGGTATTGTCTTTTGACCCATTTAATTGTTTTCAGTTTGCCTTTTGTGGTTACATAATTTTCCAACACTTTTCTTAATAGTCAAAATTTCTAATTTAAGGTTCCCAACCATTGATTAAAAATATTTGATGACTCAGAGGAATAAAAAGAGTTGATCACCAAAACTGAAACAATGAATTTCAAGCTCCTGAAACAATTTATCGACCACACTTCTTCACAACTTTCAACTACCACCAAGTAACCTAACAATGTTTTTGCTGGTCTGTACTCTGTTTGAGGCGACAAAAAGGTAGAGTTCGGGGAAGCTATAAATAGTTTTCAGGGTAAACAATTTTTTCTTATCCTTTCAACAACATCTTATGTTTTTTTGCGGTTAAAACCTTTTGTAAGGACGGTGCTGAGACTTGAAATGAAGAAAACATAATTTTATGCCTTCAATCAGCATATAAATATATAGGAAGAAAGGGAATTTATGGCGGTTTGCAGGAAAATAAGAGATGGTTCATCACAGGTTGGCGAGGGACTTGGTTATCTGCAAACATGAATATGCTTTATATCAGGATAGTGGAATGAGTTCTCTGTTTTTTACTGGCTCAGAGAAAGATGCTCAAATTGACTAATATATGTTGGTTTATATAATATTGTAACTTTTATATGTTGTCTTTAATATAAATGATTATTTAAATAAATTTGGATTACAACGCTGAGTTATGCAATGCCAGCGGCCTACGGGATAAGCCACATAGGGGGCATATTAGGACATTCATGTGAGTTAGCTAGTCACTACTATACTATTTTAATCCATTGTTCATTTGTTATCAATACTATATATGCTAATTTAGGATGAATAAAAAGTATTTGATGTATTTTAATTTTAAAAATAAAATATGAAAACTGTGTTTGTCAACTTACAATTTTTGTAAAGTTGAATTCTATTAAGAATGGAGAAACAAGTCCTATCAAATTTCAAAAAGAAATCAACAATAGCCTAAAAACAAAATTTTATTATACAAAAGAAAATATCAAAAGAAAATATAATGAAAAAATAATCTTTTTATACAGAAGTCAAATGATTATTAGGATTTTACATATGTCCTTTTAACCATTTATATTTCTTAAGGTTGACAGTTTATATAATTTACTTAGGGAAAATGAAATTGGTTGTACCGGTCCTGGCAAAAAATCAGAATTTTTGTATATGTTAATTATCTTTGTGTGCATTTTATCTCTTTTAATTAGCCAGATGGTTGTGTTTTGATCAGAAAGGTAATATAGATATTATGATTTGTCTATGTTCACTAAATTTTTTATTTATTATGATATTACCACTGGCGAGAAAATGCAAAAGAAGTTTTGATAAAGGTTTGATTATGTACATTGAACAATATTACAATCTTAATTACATATTGTCTTAACTAGCTATACATTTGAGTTTTATTCCGTACTACACTTAGTTGCAAATAATATGTGGGGATACCGTTGAATACATGAATTATTTATCTGAAACTATCTAAATATTATGTGAAATACTTAGTTAAACTGATTTTTCTTGAAATTTATCTTTTCAAATAAGCAAACCGTTAAAAATGAATCGAATAGGGATGAAAAAGATAGGCGTTAGCATATTTTATTAAAATTTGGATATTTGTGTTAGAGAGCTTCAACGAATTTATTAAATTAGGATTGAGAAATTTCATTATATTGTTCTATCTAAGTACGAGACAAAGACATATAAGAATTGGAAAATGATAAATGACTGATCTAAAAATGCAGGTTTTTACTTTTGTGAAGGTGGGTTAGGAACAATGCGAGCACAATTTTCCTTGAGGAAAGGTGGGAAGAATGGGTTCAGTGGAAACATTTGAGGCCAACAGTTTGCATCTAGAGATGAGAACGCCTTGCAACATGCAGCTTCAAGATTTTCAAACTTGCCAGAAAGAATCGAATTGGAGATTTGGAGAACACATCCTTCGATGTTAAAAAGAGACGACCAACATTTTACCAAATCAATAGGTAAACCAGGAGGAAAAAGTCCAGGAATGTTTGCTGGCGGTTGCACTTGAGCTACTCCTTGTGTGACAAAAGTTGCAGCCCAAAGAGATGCAACTAAGATCATTGAGAAAAAAACTTTGCTTCCCATTTTTCTTATCAATCTTTTTACACTTTTTTGTTTATTTGGTTTACACTTTTAGGTACTTGGATGATCATAGATGTTGAAAGAATCTTAATATTTATAGGTCTAGAAAGGAATACATTATTAATTATATCAAAGAGTTACTGATGAGTATTAATATTTCATCAAAATGTAACTCCATGTAGGTTTTTGAATTTTTTTTCTTATATTAGTCTAAAATAAACGACTAATGCAAGAGCGTTATCCTTACAGAGATATTTGTGTGAACGTTTGTATTGTGGTTTTAGACCAATTTAATTACTTTCAGTTTCTTTTTGTGTTTACATATTTTTCTTCATTATCAGAATTACTAAATTAAGATTCCTAATCAGTGAACTAAAACTATTCAGATGATTCAGAGGGATCGATCTCAAAAACTGAATTAGAGAATTTCAGGCCCCTAAATAATTTGTCGACAATACTTTTTCACAAGTTTCAACCACCACCAACAAACCCTAACAATGTTTGCTGTTACTAATGCAACAAACATTGTTAATTTCAGCCTTCAACGATGATGGACATCAACGAACTGTATCGATTATTGAAAAAAATATTTATAAAATCTTTTTATAACTTGAATAATCGTTTTATTTACTTTATTAGTGTCAGTATATTTGAAATTAAAATGATTCTAATTTTTTAAAATTATAAACTTGAAAACTAAAATAAAATTTTAAACAATATATGATTAAAACTTACGTTATTGATTTTAGATTAAAATACAAAGTTTGATATAAGACAAAAAGTAGATTTTAAATTTTTTTAAATTTAAAATCTGAAAGCTTTGAGAGTTTTATAGAGAGAATGTCAGAGGGTGAAATCACTCGTTTTTCTCTTTGTTTATAGAGGGGGTATTTATAGTAGAAGATGTTTGCCTAGTGTCTTGATACTTATCTCTTTCTGAATGGAACAAACACTTTGAGTGGTGTTTGATAGGGAATCATGTTTATGTGTCTCTTCCTGAATGGTGCTGACACTTTCTGAGTGGTGGTTGATAGGGAATCTTGTTTTTAGTTACACTTTGTTGCAGAAGTCTTCATGTGAGTCTCATCTTTCTGCCAACAAGATTCTTGGTAGAGAGTTTTTTTCATATTTATACATATATACTTTGCATATTATTTTTTGAAGATACAAACAATAATTTACAACAACAAAATAAAATACATTAATAGGATACACAGTCTAATAAAATATACATGAAAAAGTAAAGTTTACATACAATAAAAAATCAAACGGATCCTGGCCTAACATGCCGTCAAAAGGTCTTTTGATCTCCACCACTAACCAACCCTAAAAATGTTGATGCAATAACAGTGAAGGCTGAAATAGTTAACCAATTCAATGGCGATTTGTTACAGAGATATAATTATGTGACAGATGGTATTGTCTTTTGACCCATTTAATTATTTTCAGTTTGCCTTTTGTGGTTACATAATTTTCTAACTCTTTTCTTAATAATCAAAATTTCTAAATTAAGGTTCCCAACCATTGATTAAAAATATTTGATGACTCAGAGGAATAAAAACAGTTGATCACCAAAACTGAAACAATGAATTTCAAGCTCCTGAAACAATTTATCGGCCACACTTCTTCACAACTTTCAACTATCACCAAGTACCCTAACAATGTTTTTGCTGGTCTGTACTCTGTTTGAGGCTACAACAAGGTAGAGTTCGGGGAAGCTATAAATAGTTTTCAGGGTAAACATTTTTTTCTTATCCTTTCAAGAACATCTTATGTTTTTTTTTGGCGGTCAAAACCTTTTGTAAGGACGGTGCTGAGACTTGAAATGAAGAAAACATAATTTTATGCCTTCAATCAGCATATAAAGATATAGGAAGAAAGGGAATTTATGGCGGTTTGCAGGAAAATAAGAGATGGTTCATCACAGGTTGGCGAGGGACTTGGTTATCTGCAAACATGAATATGCTTTATATCAGAATAGTGGAATGAGATCTCTGTTTTTTTCTGGCTCAGAGAAAGATGCTCAAATTGACTAATATATATTGGTTTATATAATATTTTAACTTTAATATGTTGTCTTTAATATAAATGATTATTTAAATAAATTTGGATTACAACGCTGAGTTATGCAATGCCAGCGGCCTATGGGATAAGCCACATAGGGGGCATATTAGGACATTCATGTGAGTTAGCTAGTCACTACTATACTATTTTTATTCCATTGTTCATTTGTTACCAATACTATATATGCTAATTTAGGGTGAATAAAAAGTATTTGATGTATTTTAAATTTTTTTAAAAAATCAGAAAACAGTGTTTGTCAACTTACAATTTTTGGAAAGCTGAATTCTATTAATAATGGAGAAACAAGTCCTATCAAATTTCAAAAAGAAATCAACAATAGCCTAAAAACAAAATTTTATTATACAAAATAAAATATCAAAAGAAAATATAATGAAAAAAATAATCTTTTTATACAGAAGTCAAATGATTATTAGGATTTTACATATGTGCTTTTAACCATTTATATTTCTTAAGGTTTACATTTTATATAATTTACTTAGGGAAATGAAATTGGTTGTACCGGTCCTGGCAAAAAATCAGAATTTTTGTATATGTTAATTATCTTTTTGTGCATTTTATCTCTTTTAATTAGCCAGATGGTTGTGTTTTGATCAGAAAGGTAATATAGCTATTATGATTTGTCTATGTTTACTAAATTTTTTATTTATTCTGATATTAGCACTGGCGAGAAAATGCAAAAGAAGTTTTGATAAAGGTTTGATTATGTACACTGAACAATATTACAATCTTAATTACATATTGTCTTAGCTGGCTATACATTTGAGTTTTATTCTGTACTACACTTAGTTGCAAATAATATGTGGGGATACCGTTGAATACATGAATTATTTATCTGAAACTATCTAAATATTATGTCAAATACTTAGTTAAACTGAATTTCCTTGAAATTTGTCTTTTTAAATAAGCAAACCGTTAAAAATGAATCGAAGAGGGATGAAAAAGATAGGCGTTACCATATTTTATTAAAATTTGGATATTTGTGTTAGAGAGCTCCACCGAATTTATTAAATTAAGATTGGGAAATTTCATTATATTGATCTATCTAAGTACGGGACAAAGACATATAAGAATTGGAAAATGATAAATGACTGATCTAAAAATGCAGGTTTTTACTTTTGTGTAGGTGGGTTAGGAACAATGCGAGCACAATTTTCCTTGAGGAAAGGTGGGAAGAATGGGTTCAGTGGAAACATTTGAGGCCAACAGTTTGCATCTAGAGATGAGAACGCCTTGCAACATGCAGCTTCAAGATTTTCAAACTTGCCAGAAAGAATCGAATTGGAGATTTGGAGAACACATCCTTCGATGTTAAAAAGAGACGACCAACATTTTACCAAATCAATAGGTAAACCAGGAGGAAAAAGTCCAGGAATGTTTGCTGGCGGTTGCACTTGAGCTACTCCTTGTGTGACAAAAGTTGCAGCCCAAAGAGATGCAACTAAGATCATTGAGAAAAAAACTTTGCTTCCCATTTTTCTTATCAATCTTCTTACACTTTTTTATTTATTTGGTTTACACTTTTAGGTACTTGGATGATCATAGATGTTGAAAGAAGCTTAATATTTATAGGTCTAGAAAGGAATACATTATTAATTATATCAAAGAGTTACTGATGAGTATTAATATTTCATCAAAATGTAACTCCATGTAGGTTTTTGAAACATTTTTCTTATATTAGTCTAAAATAAACGACTAATGCAAATGCGTTATCCTTACAGAGATATTTGTGTGAAAGTTTGTATTGTGGTTTTAGACCAATTTAATTACTTTCAGTTTCTTTTTGTGTTTACATATTTTTCTTCATTATCAGAATTACTAAATTATGATTCCTATTCAGTGAACTAAAACTATTCAGGTGATTCGGAGAGATCGATCTCTAAAATTTAAACAAGGAATTTCAAGCCCCTAAATAATTTATCGGCAATACTTCTTCACAACTTTCAACTACCACCAACAAACCTTGACAATTATTTGGTGTGCCAACCCCATTGTATAAGCCATTGCTTTTTACAGAGCAATTTTATAACTTGAATCATCCTACAAATGTTGGCAATATATATGTTGAAGTTACACTACATGCAAACCAACATATCACAACTCAACCAAATAACCCTAAATCATAAATGCCAATTTAACACTTTTACCGAATTGAAAAGCTTGCCAATTTCCTTTGAATTCTTAATCAAAAGTTCTTTTTAGTTTTTCTTATTATCTCTCAGGTCTCAATGAGAGAAAGTTATCAATTCGAATTCGCAGATTTAGAAACCCTATTAGGAAGTCTGAATCTGACATGTTTATGTATATTTGTATCCCATCCAATTCGGATTTATGTTTTAATCCAATAGGTTGGCTAAAAAGGAATTATGGTTTTCATGGGTGGTTTTTAAAATTGGCAGATAATTTGTTGTTGGAATATATCATATATTATTTTTAGGTTACACAACTGTTATTAAACCGATTTTCGGTTTAAAATAAATGAAGCAATTTTTGTTTCAAATAGAGAATATATAAAATGCATTTTCATTTCGAAGGACATTTAGTCATAGCTCCTTGTGCAATATAGCTGAGAACTCTTATACTTCTATGATTTAGTTGTGGTATTGCTCCTCTCATTTCCAGCTTTTTGTAGTTGGGTCAAGGCGCTTCAATACAAAGGCAACTCGTTGCGTTTCCAATTTCTTTCCTCCGACGAACGATTCATCTATTTTGTAAACCTTTGGTAATCCTTAACCATCCAGTCACGGGAACTGGTAAGGTTTGTTTTACTGTACTTTATTTTTATTTCATTTTTTCTATTAACTGTTGTATATATAAAAAAAAATCTAGATCTTTTGAAAATAGAAAAATGTTGAAGTACTATGCAAAAAACTCTGCGAAAAGGTCTTGATGCGTAGTCAACAAGTTAATATAGATGGAACGAGTGAACTCGTACTTATTTGACGTCTACGGTGGAGTCCAGGGACTTCTTCAAAGTCAGCGACCAAAACAAATCTAATTGATCTACAAATCTTATACAATATTTGTTGTTGTGACGGCAGATCTTATTGATCCACGAATCATAATCGTCTAATATAACTTCTTCTTTATCTCGCTCTACACGGAAACATGGAGCTAAAGTGATCCACATTATGACTATCTTCATGAGAAATCTCAGCCATAGGATCGTTTTATGTGTTTTATTACCGCTCTTCATTTTCCAGTTCTTGCCTTACGCAACCTGCCAGCAAGAGTCAGAATCCAAGGTTAGGGCGGAATCAGTAATTGGAATTGTTTTGCTTTCTTTGTTCCTCGTAAGTATAGTTGGTTGCTGCTTCTTCTACGCATACAAGAGTCCAGAGATTGAGTCGGGAAGCCGTCCAGTGCTGCACACTACAGCAAGGCATGGGCTCGACAAGGACATCATCGAGTCCTTCCCGTTTTTCCTTTACTCAGAGATTAAAGGGCTGAAGATAGGCAAAGGCGGGGTCGAATGTGCGATATGTTTAAACGAGTTTGAGGATGAAGAAACGCTACGTTGGATGCCTCCTTGTAGTCACACTTTCCATGCTAACTGCATCGATGTCTGGCTTTCTTCCTGGTCCACATGTCCGGTCTGTCGTGCAAATCTGTCTCCGAAACCTGGTGAGAGTTTTCCTTATCCGAGCATCGATCTTGAAACAGGAAATGCACAAAGAGGTGTTCAAGAATCCCCCGACGACATAAGCTTGGCATGTAATAACAATTCAAATTATACAACACCTCGATCGAGATCTACAGGCTTATTGTCTAGCTGGCGTATGGCTGAGATATTCCTCCCTAGATCTCATTCAACGGGACGTTCAGTGGTTCAGCTTGGTGAGAATCTAGAACGATTCACACTTCAGTTACCGGATGAGGTGCAAAAACAATTGGCTAGCTTGAACCCGTTAAGGAAAAGCCACATGGCCTTACCTCAAGCCAGGAGCTCGAGAGAGGGCTACAGAAGCGGCAGTGTTGGGAGCGAGAGAAGCAATTTCTCTCAGGGACGACAAACGCTTCGGCGGGCCATATCTATGTCTCTCTCTTTCTCTTTTCAAGCTGCTTCTGTTCGGTCTGCACTTGGAAAAGACGCCCGAGAGTCCTCCCAAGCTGAGGACAAAGATTCTGGTGAACGGTCATTTGAACGACTCATGCCAGAGAATGTCTAACAAATAATCTATCTACTTTTTTTTCTTTAATGGACAGAACTAAGTCACAAGTTTGATGATTATGGTTGATATCATCCATGCGTGCCACAGTTTGGTTTAACCATAAACTGGTTCAAGTATTTTACTAAGAGTATGTAACATAGTTAGAGTAAATGGAATTCGATTAGCACCGTTCGAAGATCTTGTACAGCTTTTCAAGGGATGCTACCTGCAAAAGAGTAAAAACAATGTCATTAATGTGTTTGTGAGGCTTGATTTTCTAGACAAAGGTTTTGAACTTTATGTAACATAAGAAACTTATATTGGTATTTAGCACAATGGTAACCTTAACAAAAGTCCCATTTGAAGCCATGGAGGCTGGTGGTTTCAAGAATAATCTCATAGACGGAAACAGTACGTGTTGGATTGACCATTCACGTTGCGCCCATGCGTTTTCAGCATCTGAGAGAAGGTCTTGGTCAAGAACAGACTCCATCTCGACGTAACCCTCTGCAACAGTTCAATGTAAAATTAGACTCCCACTTCCTTCTCGTACGCAGAAAGCCAAAAGTAAAAGGTAAAATACCTAAAGCTGGATTCTCCTGAGAGCTCTTCTCACTTGTCTTAGTATAGAAACGAACACCGTCACCAGATGGGTTTGGCAAAAGAGGAGGATGCATGGCGTAAAAGTTCCCAATAGCTGCTGAAACTCCTTGAAAGCAAGCCTTCTCATCCTCCCATTCAACCTAAATAGCACGTTAGGGAGACATTAGAATCCACTGTTCCTCTGATCAGCAACATTACTGTAGAATCTTTTCGATTCAGAACTCACATCATTTCCCAAGCATAGTAAGAACTCAGGAACACGATCCATGTCAGGTGTATACTGGTCGAGTATGACAGGAAGCCGTGACAAATTCCCATCGGAATCAATGAAAACGTTGAAATACTCCTCTAACATTTCCGTTTTTTCCTTAAGGAGTTCTGTATTCATCTATATATTAAAAAAGAAACAAGTTAACCAAAACCATAAACAACATCACAGCCTCATGAACTTGTTACAAGTTGAGTAGAAGGAATAGGTGATACAGAAATTAACGATGCAGAGGCCAGAGAGAATAACTTACTTCAGCGATTCTTTCTTTCAGATGATCTTTTTCGTAGTTTTCAGGATCTAGATCCTCCTCTTGCAGAGCCAACAATATCAACTCAGACAGAGGGGCTGGATCGCTAAGCTGTATTGCATTAAAATGAGCAAAACGACGCAGAGTTTGCTGATACATGAGCTCTTTGCTGCATATTCCAATAAGATGGTATACGGTATGAGCTTTAATACACTTCGTGTAGACTATCTATATTGACACAGACAATATCCTCCATCAATCATTTAAAACACAAGAATAATACCTGAGGTTCACCACGTTTGCTAGATATAGATGTGTTTGATACTGAACTAAAGCGAAAACATCATCTGCCATTCCAACATATGTGCAATTCCTTACAGTATCCAGCAAACCTAACAGAGTATAAATTCAAGAGAAGCGGTTACAAGGATTGGGTTTGAAGAAGGTTATGTTCAGAAGAGTAACAATGCCGATCAAAGCAACCTGGATGGCAGCAGCTGTCAACTCCAGAAAGAAGTTCCTGGACACTAGAAAGATCAGCAGTTTCCTTTGGGTTTCTTCTTTGTCTTATAGAAGACCTGCAAGACGAATAACAGTATCACACATAATCAATAAAAGAATATCTCGGTTAAATAAGCTCCAATTTGGTTGGAAACTAGATATGTTGAATCTGGTGAGGTCTTACCTCACTGCACTCAAACTAGAAATGTTGTCAGGTAGATTATGGGGCTTAGGTTGCAAAAACGCATGTAACCTTCCAGCTGGATCTGATGAATCAGTTCTCACCATTTTATGGACAGGAACTTTTGGTGTCTTTTGTCCTAGTTAAAGGGAAGAGCACAAGCTATTCTATGAAGTGAAAAAGAGAAAAAAAAGAGTATGCAACGGCAAAAGGTTTTAGGCAATAAGACGCAGCTAAATGATTCAGTACCAGAAGGCAGCGGAGAAACTGGAGTATCACTTCTCGAGGATTTTAAGGTCGATTGAATGTATTCCACTTTCTGTACCATGATAGAACCCTTATAACTATTAATATAAATGTTCTTAACCTCCACTAAAAATATTTGCTTGAAGTTCTTTTGTACGCATACCTGCTCTTCAAATGTCCTAGTATCATTTGTGTTTCTTAGTTTCAATTCCACCTCTGACTGTATCATCTCGATCATGATTTCCTGGTTTAAAAGGCTTACCTGCGCTAGACCAAAACATTTATTAGTTGATCTATAAATAAGGAATTCATGTTGCAAGCAAGTTAAGCAGTAAATACACAATCTTATCAAAGAAATAGTTAGACATGAATCTAATAAATGGAGGGAAGCAATTACCTCTTTCTTTGTTGGGTGAATGTTGATATCAACATGTTCACGTGGCAAATTGATGGACATGTAGACAAAAGGTTTCGATGCTTTTGGTAATGTTGCAGCATAAACAATCTCAATGGCTCTTTTTAAAGCTGAACATTCCACCAACCTATCTGTTTAACCAATAAACTAAATATGACAATGGACTATTTGTTGCAGATATACAATATTCATTTCTATTGAGGAAAGAAAGTCCTCACCATTAATGAAAAGCACCAATATGGTCTTCTTAGCAACATAGTTTGAATTGGATACGAAACCTTCCATATAAAAAGCACAACCGGAGGATTCACCGGAGGAGACTTCTACTTTAATCAAGCTTCTCGCAACTGAGACACCGTAAACTGATCTGATCGAATCAAGCCTTGAAGATGACACGACAGAGTGAACATCAGCCTTGACAGCTCCATGCTGGCGAGAAAGCAATCATTTAAAAAAAAAAAAGCCAAGCTTCCAAAAATGAAGACTAGTTTGGTTAGTAAGTATTACCAACCTTTCGACAAGAGAAGCTAACGTTATTGTGATGAACGGCCATCCGGCTCAGCAAATCTACTATTTTCCCATAATCATCAGCAGAGTTTTGAAGTGTCTTCCTTCTAGCAATCATATTATAGAACAAATTCTCCACCTAAACACACAGAACATGGAAAGTTACTGACAAGAATCAAAGTTACTCTTTGTTCAACCAATTTGATAACTTTACCATTATCTGCGTTCCTTTGACAGCTGCACAAGCCTTTGGTTCATGCTCCATCACACCATCTCTGTAAGACACTCTGAAACAGAAATTGCAAATATAATTAATAACAAATTGAGCAGAACAAAACATATCTTTAACAAACCAATGTTCCAGACCTGTGACCATGAATCTGGCCTTTGGTGATAGTGGTTACAGTAACATGAGCAACATAAGTCATACTAGCCAGCGCCTCTCCTCTAAAACCCATCGAACTAAGAGAGAATAAATCTTCATACTTGCTCAGCTTCGATGTTGTATGTCTCTCGCATAGAATCGGTAAGTCTTCCCGCTACAAAGACGAAACAACAAACTGATCATTTTGCTCCACATCCAGAGGAAATGAGAGTGTGAAGAATCTTTACTCTAATGCCGTGACCATCGTCGGAGACTTGGATGAGCTTTAAGCCACCGTCCTTAACAGTGACGCTTATGGAACTTGAGTCGGCGTCGAGGCTATTCTCGACGAGCTCCTTAACCGCCGAAACTGGACGCTGGATTACTTCACCCGCTGCGATACGGTTCACCACTGACTCTTCTAGCCGTTGTATCTTCGGCGGGTCTCTCGGTACAATCGACGGCGACGGAGACTCTTCAACCTCCATCGACATGGCCGTATACTCTTCCTCCTCCATAGCCACCGCAAGAGGCGAACCGTCGGTCATCTCTCCTCCGCCAAAAACCTCGCGCGAGATACAAATTAGTGTCGACTAATGTCTGCACATTGGGTCAAAGACGTCTTTTAAAGCCCATTTAGCCATGTTTGGGCCTTTAGCCCAGTTAAACGCCATCAAGCCGACGACATCGTTACTTGCCCCCTAGTTAAGCCTTGACGTTTGTAAGTGAACCACATATCTGAACCGAACCCCAAACAAATTTCAATCAAAAGTGTGAGGATGATTGTTTCTACGTTTTGGAATAATTTTAATTTTTATTTTTCCAAAAAACCATTTTTCAGCTATTCAAATTTTTTTGACAAATACATTTATTAAAACTTAAGAAAACTAGTTTTTAAATAACTTTTAATTCTAAACAAAAACCAAAATCCGTTTTTTCTAGTTTTATATTTGAAAATAATTTTACATTTATTTTTTAATTACAAATATAATTATACATAAAGCATTTTGGTACGATAATAATGATAATATGTAAGACATTTTAAGTAAGGCATTCTTATTACTAATAATATTATGTAAGACATTTTAAGTAAGGCATTCTTATTACTAATAATAATATATAAGCACATATATGTAAAGAATTTTACATCTATACTTATTATAACACAACTTAATTTTACTAAAACTATTACAATATTTTAATAATATTTTATTTAATAATAAATTCATGATCACATTTTTTTGCTTAAAAATATATTAAAAATAACGCATAGGAAAAAATAAAAGTTATCAATAAAATAGATTTAATTGTTTAAAGTTAGCCAATACATAAAATTATGTATAAACATAATTGTATTAATGTACCTATTAATATTTGTAGCTAGATTAGTAGTAAATAACTGTTTATTACACTACTGTATTTGTGCTACAAACTTTTAGTTAAGTTAATTATGTTTTTAGTTATAGGTATTACACATTTATTATAGTGTAATTTCTTGTTTATTTTTTAAAATTTAGCTATTAGTATTTTTTATAATATCTTATTATATTTGGATTGTATAAAACATGTTTATATGTGTTTTGGTGATATTATATTGTATTTTTACTATTTCCAAAATAATTATTTGTAGTCTTAATAATATTTTATGTTGTTAGTTTAAAACTAAAAACCAAAAACTAAAATTCAAAATCTAAAATCACCATTCGAGATTTTAAAAATAAATTTTACACCAAAATCAAAACTAAAAACTAAAAAAAAAGTATCAAAACTAAAAATAGAACACAAAAACAAAAAACTAAAATCATTCAAGCAATCACCAGCTCAATCTAATCTATAAAAGTACTTGAATGAATTTTGTAGCATATTAGCTTGGATGTTAGTTATTATTCGGATCTTATCTAAATCCGAACAATTGCTCCAAAACACCTAAGAACTCAAAAATTTTAAAGATATGAAACTCTTCAAAAAAATTCTCAAAATCAAATTCATCAAAAAATGGCCTTGATCACTAACATTCATAATCACATCACCACAAGATGCCATCTAGTGAACCCCTAAGATCTACCAAAGGAAGAGCCAAGGAGCCTCACTACGTCCTTTACCAGAAAGATCCAAAGAAGAAACCGAAGAAGTATCACGAGGATGGACTTTTAGGCTGCACCAGGGAAAAAAGATTGACTCTGAAATTGCCAGAAGTCAAGGCCATCATAATCTAAGGAGCAACTCAGATGGGCGACGCGAAGTATGTGATGTGATTCTTGACATAGCTAAGCGTGCATGATGTTGAGTCACCCTCACTCGCACGTCTGCGAAGGCCGAGTCCGCAGTCGACAACCTCTCTTTCCTATTTCTGAGGGTAACAACAATCATTTTTCCTAACAAAAGATGGAGTAACCAACTCTCACCTCTCTACAAATTAGAAACACAAACAGAGTTTCAGTTACACCACAATTTACACTACCTCTTGCTGGTTCCTAAAATAACAAGAACACAATAACAATAACTAGTTCTTACAGAAACAAACACTCAGAGATGAACACAAATCAGTTTCATGGTTTGTTCAATTTTGATTTCAAATACAGTGATCAGAAACAGAAACAAATCGAGGTTCAAATCAAATCCAAACACATCGAAGCCTCGGCTTTATGAAAAGATTCAGCTGAACAAGTTTAAAACAAAGTGAATTTCGATTTCTAACATTCTGACTAGATGAAAATTCAGTCACAAAACCCTTAAACAAATTGTGATCTAATGTAAACGAAAGGTCTTACACTAACATTGATTCCGGATTGATTATACTCAACTTAAATATAAATAAATTAAGCAAACACATATCAGATTTCTCTGTAAGTATATGAAAAGTCAAATAACAAAAACAAAGAGATAGATCAGAAAACTCAACTTCCCAATTTTGCTCTGATACCACTTGATACCACTTAATAGATCAGAAAACTCAACTTTTCAAGTGTGTTCTGATACCACTTGATATGATCATCCTAAGTTTGGTTATAGTTTTGTGATAAGGTCCTAGATAACCGACGTTAATTGAGTATCATATTTTGATTGGGACCACATCACATAGAATCCATGAACATTATACGATAGTACCAGTTCAAAGTATTTTTAGCTCCAATATATATGGTTGCCTCAATATATGTGCAATCATGTGTTGAGGTATCAACTAAGCACACTTCATCTATGACAAAAAAATCAGATTTATTTAGATTTTTGTGTGCTCAACTTTTTTTTTTGTATCTTATTAGATTTGTATGATACATTCAGATTTATAACTAAGTATAATGACATGAATTTGATATTAAGAATATGGCCAGAGGCAATAAAAAAAAACTCAATCATTAATCAATGTTCTTTCTAAATGTGGAGCTCAAGGGAGTAACATGTAATTGTGAGATATCAAACAAAGTCTCACATTGGAAGTTTAGACAAAGAGTGTCTAATATATAAAAAGATGTTCAACTTTAATTAGTACGATGTCTTTTGAGAATGAAATCAAAAGTAAATACATGCAGACCAGCCTCTTAGGCCCAAAATGGATAATATCGTACTAATGGAATAATAAAGAGTTGAACATGTGCTTACTAAATCCTAACAATTGGTATCAGAGCAGTTGACGAAAAATCTGTAAAAAAAACAAAATACCCTTCAAGATAGGAATGGTACCCTTCGAATTAGGAATGAGAAGCATGTGACATAGATCAAGTCAGAAGATCATGGAAGTTTAGTTGTGAGACACAAAATGAATGTAGTCATTAGTTTGAGAGGGATAATGTGAGATATCAAACAAAATCTCACATTGCAAATTTACAATGTGAGACAAAGTGTTAGCACATTGCACTTTACAAGAACTTTTCTCTTATCCACCACACAATAAGTGATATCTAATTTACTCAGGATACTCAACTATAACTGGTTATTTAGGACCTCACCACATAATTAGGTATTATCTTTTATCAACCACATAACTAGGTATTATCTTTTATCACTTTATGAGTCTAATTTCAATCTTTTTAATTGGTCTTGATTTCAACTTTTTTTTTTGTAGTCTGATTTCAACTTTTTTTTTGTAGTCTGATTTCAACTTGAATCCCGTTTGGTTCATCTCGGAGCTAGAATGAGTTTCAACACGATTTAAGTTGGTCCCGATGACAATACGAACAAAGTGGCGTTGGGGGAAATGTCCCTACTGACAATATCTGACGTGAGGCTAAAGTAAAAGCAGTTTTTTGTTTAGTGTGCGGTAATATATTTGATTATATGCAATTAAAAGTGAAAGAAGCAAAAACAAAAGACGAGTTCAGCTTTGTGACAAAACTCTTTATGGACGAGTTATTTATGGACTGGAAATCTGATTTTCTGTAACAAATAAACACGTCTTTTTAAAAGTTCTAATTTCAGTTTGTTGCGGTTCTTACCAATTAGTTTAGTTTTTTTTTGTTATCTCATTTGGGTTTGGTTGGATTAAATTAATAATTTAAGTGGGAAACATCTTAAATGGAATATTTTATAATGTATTTTGTTCAAACTTAAAATAGATTTTGATCTGCATTTTAAAATGCAAGACTATTTTTGGTTTATTTTCTAAAATAAAATCTAATTTTTGAACATGATTATATATTTTAAATTGTACATAGTTCATGTATACTTATGTATTATGCATAATTTATAATTTTATACAGACACTAATTACATAAAACTCAAATAAGATTATCGATTTATTTAACCCGTCTCAGAATTTTTTTAAAATTTTTTGTCCGAATATGAAATACAAAATTGACTAATCACATTGCTAGAACTAATATATGGCATAATTGTTATATGTAACGAATATGGTAACAATCAATCAGATACATCAAAAAGATTGTTATCCAAATGTTAAGTCCACTTCTGTGTACATAAGTTATTGTTTAGTTTTATGCAGATTATAATTTTTTAGTTGACATGAAAAAACTGAAGAATGATCAAATCAGATATTTCAAAAGAAGAATCATTATGATAGTTCATATGCACATAAACCAAAACTAGAATTAGCAAATAAAAATATATGTATATATATAAAATCTTAACATTCTAAAATAAAATAAAATTACTAAACTGAAAACATTAAAAAGTTAAAATCATAAAATTCAGTAACTTAATTTATTTGCTGTGAATGTATTATATATAATAAATCAATAAGTGTTTTTAAATGATCTAGTTTTCATGATAAACTTTGAAAAATAATATTATTTAATAAATTTTCTAAATTTTTTTATGTTTATAAGGTAAGATTATTTTTAGAATATTTTGTTGGTAAAGTAAAATAGAATATCTCGTGAATGAATTGCATATAAATTTTAGTTGAAAAATATCATTATAAATATTTAAATATTAAATACATGAATTTTAGAGATAAAATATTCCATAAATTGATTACAACAACCTTTTAATTGACATATTACATTACATATATTTAAATATAAAGTATATATAAAACAAAAAAATTAGAGAGTAAACTATAATATTTTTGAATATAATAATAAAACTATAATTTTGAATATAATAAATTATTTAAATATTAAATATAAAAATGATATTCATAATTTAATTGCAAACAGATTTTTGATCAACATATCTCTATATAAATATTTAAATATTAAATCATAAATAATAAATAGTTATATTAATATCTGTAAGTTTGGTGAATATTAAAATAAATATTAAATTTATTTTTAAAATTATGTAATTATATTCGGTTAGTTAGTTTGTGTAGATGAGTCAAAATAGATAAAATATATTAATTATTTTGATATTCTACATTTATTTAGGAATGTTAAATTACCATTTAATATTAACTATTTATTTTAATGCAATTTATTAAATATATGTATATTTTGTTGGAATATTTTCTAAATTATTTTTTTGGTCAAAATTAATTATAATAAAAAATGTTAGAATTAAAAAAATACATGACAATGTCTAAAATACCTTAACTCCTTTTTTCAAAAACTTCACTCTTGAAAACTTCATCCTTAAATATAAATGATAAATTTAAATTAGTTAATTCGAAGAGTATATATTTTTTTTATTTCTTTAAAATATTTTTTCATTTTAACATTTATATACTATATTCATGATTATGACTTTTTTTAAAGATTATCATAGAATATTTTTCTAACTTTTATCTAGTTATTATATTTCCAGAAATGAAATTGTGAAATTAGTGTTTTAATATTTTGAGAAAAGAACAGTAAAATTTTGTAGAAACCGTTTACTAGTCAACTTGGCCATTAATTTAATAAAAACATATTTTAGTTTCTTGGTGTAAAAATCAATACCATTTATTCTGGTGGTTTCAAAAAGTTGAATAATTTAGATGTACCAGTGGTTACATTATTTATATCTTTAAAAAAGGATAAAGACATCTTTTACTTTATTGGAACAGCTTTTTGAGTGTGTAATTTTGAGACGCATTGGATTCCTTGTTTGACCATTGTCTACCTGAAAAACCCGCTAACATTGAATATCTCTCTCTGTCTTCTCTGTCCCTTTCTTCTTCTTTTCTCTATAAAATTAAAAAATTGTTCAAGATTCTGCGACTACTACTACTACTTCTCCGCCGCCACCTTCAACCGCCGTCGACTCAATGCCGAATGATTCCACTACCAATCCTTCCTATTCTCTGACGCAACAAGACTTTAAGGATGAAGAAGAAAAGCCAAAGCAACTAACTTTGGAGCCTGAGATAATTCAGCCGCCGCGACTGAGTTCTGAGCAAGATTCTTCGTTGCCTTTAGTTTCGGAGCCGGAGGAGACTAACCACGCGGCGGAGGATTCAGAGCAGCCTCACCAAGTAACGGCGGATAAAATGGCTTCGGAGCCAGAAGGTCCAAAACACGCGGCGGAGGATGCAGAGCAGCAACATCAAGTGACGCTAGAGACAGAGCAGTCGGTGATTGTGATGTCGGAGCCTAACCATACGGTGGAGAGTGATTCAGGGAAACCACAGCAAGTGATGCCGGAGACTGTGACGCCGGAGACAGAGCCGTCGTTGCTTGTGATGTCGGAGCCAGGAGAGCCTAACCATACGGTGGAGGATGATTCAGAGAAGCTGACACCAGAGACAGAGCCAACGCAGAAACTGATGTTAGAGCAGCGTAAAAAGTACACGGAGGTAGCAGACTGGACAGAACCGGAACCACCAGACGCGGCGGTGTTAGAAGCTGCAGCCTCGGTGCCTGAGCCAAACCAACCAGAGCCTCAAAACCCTGAAGTAGCAGCTCAACCACCAGCTACACCTGCGTCTTCCGCGAAAACTAGATCCTTGGCGGAGATGATGAACAGAGAAGAAGCTGAAGAGAAACCAAAGATTCAGATTCCTCATAGCCTCGGCTCATTCAAGGAAGAAACAAACAGAATCTCCGATCTCTCAGAACACGAGTTAAACGCTCTTCACGAGCTCCGTCACCTCTTGCAAGAGTCAACCACCATAGATTCCAGCAAAAGCTTCATATGGGGCGTGCCACTTCTAAGCGACGTCGTTTTGCTGAAATTCTTGAGAGCGAGAGATTTCAAACCTCAAGAAGCTTACTCAATGCTCACCAAGACACTCCAATGGAGAATGGAATTCAACATCGAGGAACTTCTCGACGAAAACCTCGGAGACGATTTAGACAAGGTTGTGTTCATGCAAGGACAAGACAGAGAGAATCATCCTGTCTGTTACAACGTTTACGGTGAGTTTCAGAACAAGGATCTTTATCAGAAGACGTTTTCAGACGAGGAGAAGAGAGACCGGTTCTTGAGATGGAGGATTCAGTTTCTTGAGAAGAGTATAAGGAAGCTAGATTTCGTTGCCGGTGGGGTTTCCACGATCTGTCAAGTAAACGATCTGAAGAACTCTCCAGGACCTGGTAAAACCGAGCTCAGGGTAGCCACTAAGCAAGCTCTTCATCTTCTTCAAGACAATTACCCTGAGTTTATCTCTAAACAGGTATATAAATCTTCTGTATTGACTATAATGTTTATATGTGAATGCTCAGATGTGATATTGTGGAATGTTATCAGATATTCATCAACGTTCCATGGTGGTACCTTGCGTTCTATAGGATTATAAGCCCTTTCATGACCCAAAGGTCAAAGAGCAAACTTGTTTTCTCAGGTCCTTCAGGATCTGCAGAAACCCTTTTCAAGTAATTACCAAAATCTTTGAGCTTTTTTCTTGACACTGTTTCTATAACTATTGTTAACGTAAATCACTCTCTGTCTTTTGGCTTATTAGGTACATATCACCAGAACATGTCCCGGTTCAGTACGGTGGACTAAGTGTGGATAACTGCGACTGCAACTCTGATTTCACACCTGAGGATACCGCCACTGAGATAACCGTTAAACCAACAACCAAACAAACCGTCGAGATTATTATTTATGAGGTGTGACACTTTTTCTATGGACAGTTTATACAAATGTTTCAAATGTTTACGTTTATATGTCCATACATAATATAGTACATAGTTGATAAAAGATGTGGCATATAAGCAATGAATGTGTTTTGTCTGCAGAGATGCACGATCGTGTGGGAGGTAAGAGTAGTGGGATGGGATGTTATGTATGGAGCAGAGTTTGTGCCGGAGAACAAAGAAGGATACACAGTGATAATTCAGAAGCCGAGGAAGATGGCTTCAGAAGATGAACCGGTAGTATCTCAAAGCTTCAAAGTTGGAGAAGTTGGCAAGATTTTACTAACCGTAGACAACCCAACGTCCAACAAGAAAATTCTTATTTACAGGTTCAAGGTTAAGCCTTTGCCGTGTGAGTAACAAAAGTTGCATCTATCTTCAAGTGTTTCTTAGCTTAGAACTTGATTAAATGATTGTTGGTTGTGTGTGTTTTTTTCTATGTCTGCCGACTTATATGCTTGTGTGTCTTGTTTGTTAAAATTCGTTTGTTTTAGATTTGTATTTTGCTTTACTATCTCTTTAATTTGCTTCTAAGGAAGATTGTTTGAGTAGTAAATGGCTCTTAAAGGATACAGCTTTTTGTTGGTCAGGAATTAAGAAAAGAGTTGATTGCTGTAATTGCTTGTTGCTCAATCCTTATATAACTGCTCCTCTCAATATCTCTTAGTCATAATACCAGTTGTCAATCTCAAAGTGAGATAGCAGGGCTGTTCGTTTAGTAGACGCATTGCATCTGTGGGTGCGGCTGCGTCATGTTCGTTAACGTTAATTTTTATCAGCGTTTAAAACTGATTAACGCTAGACACAACATATACCGCATTGTTTGGACGCAGGTAATTGCGTCTATCACAGAAACAAAAATATAAGCTCAACTGCAGAAAGCTGCGTCTATGATCTATAACTTACTGAGTACTCAGTATAACACTCACACATTCGTGTACTGCGTCTGCCAAACAAACGACACTAACATCTTATTCAAGAGAGTAAAAAAGGTCAATGTTCAAATAATGGATAGGTGTTAATTAAAGGGATAATTGATTATGTTCTTCTAAACTGATTATTATAACAGTTAAACGACGATCCTCTCTCAAATATAAAAAGTTAGTGCTAAACATAACTTTGAACTACAAAAACAAAACAAGATGAGCCATCTTCTTCTCCAGTCGTTGACTGACAATGATGGATATGCTATTGATAAATAGATGCAATCACCAATTGAGATCTTGATCGAATTGATTGATATACATTTTCCTTTATCAACATTTACATTTCTTTTCTGAAAAAAAAACAAAACAAAATTTCTAAGACAAAAGAGGAACCCTAATTGGATCACGATCGCCGTCATCTTCTTCATCTCCACAATTGTAAATGGATCTAGCCTGATCCTCTAAGTATCTCTCAAGCAAACTACCTTCAATCTCATCTTCCTCCACTACGAGTTCCCCGCATCCTTCCTCACATCGCCGCAAATCATCTTCTTCGGCGGCGAGAAGTTCCGTAAAGTTGGAGGAAGGTGCCGGTTTTACGATTCGTGTACGGAGGCGGCTGAAGACCTCGACGGCACAGAGGAGAGGGATCGAAAGGCAGAGAAGTGGTAGAAGGATAGGCGAACAGAGTAGGAAGAAGACGAAGCGACTCAACCGTGTAGGGAGGAAGGATGCGGCGGTTAGCATGACGTCAGCGGAAGGAAAAGGCGGCGTTCATTGGTTTCGTGTTTTTGGGGTCCTACAGGGAAGCTTTGGAACATGATGACTTTACTTTCTTAATCCAAAGACTTTTTTTTATTAATACACTCATTCAGAGTTTTGCTTGACTATTCCCTTTTTTTTTTATCAACTGAAATTTATTATATTTCAAAGCTGATCCAAAACCTTTTTTTTTTTTAAACCTGGTCAAAAACTTAATAACGACAAAATCTAACTACAAAAACAAATTGGGCGAAACTAAAGAACCTAATAAATGAGCCAAACTAAACAAAATAAAACTATGAACCGTAAGCCCATAGATAGAATCCCGTTGAAGAAGAGGACACATCGCCCATGAGGTGTTTGATCGTCCAGCGATCAATGAACACGCATCAGAGCAAAAACCGCCTACTTCCACCGGAATCAAAGAAGGTCGTGATGGAGCTCTGCCGACAACGATATCGCGATGAGTATTAAAGGTAGTCAATGTGATTGACATGCAATGGAGGTGTTGGATGATGAAAACGCGAGAGTATGAAGAGGAGTACGCTATAGCAGCACCAGAACTTATGGTTGTGTACCTAAATTCATTCATTATGATTGATTATCTAATTTAAGACTATAAAAATGCATGTCATGATTGGAAAGACAGAAGTGGTATTCCTCTGTATTTCGTCTATGACTATGCACTTTTTCTTGACCACATTGTTTGTCTTATCTTGTTGATGAAACTGTTAGCATTTATTATTTTGTACTTACACCACAAGAAAGCTTACTGAAATCACACTAAGAAAACCATCATAGTTACGTTGTAAATGGCTTTTTTTTAGTGAACAAATCGACGAAAACGTTTGTCAGTTCATTTTGATCAAAAATAAAATCTTGTCAGAATTAACACTTCAAACTCTCCATGTAATGAATATAAATATCGTATAATATTTTGTGCTTCTATTATACTTTGGAAACCTTCATGTATAGTAAATAATACATGGCCCATAAAATTTTATGTATCCTTCAACGAAGCTTCATTACTACACCATCGTGGGCCTAACTGGATCATTGACACCATGTTTACTTGAGTCTGGCCTACATTCTTGTGTGCCGCCATTTGTGTTTTTCACAAAATATAGATTTTGTGTCTGCCAAATTTAAAATATCCCTTGGATATCAACCAATATTACCATACAGTTTATTGTTTTTCTGGAAAATTCACAAAATCAAAACTTATAGTGAAGAAAGCAAAAGTTTTAGGGGGTAAAGATTTATGCAGAGCCAACAACAAGTAATCAAAAAGATACGAAAACGAAATAAGGTAATACGAAAAAACAAACTTAAAAACAAAAGACTTTCTTCCGAGTTTTCATATAAGCTTTCTAGGGACAGAATCATACATGACATTCATCTGGAAACAAGATTACAACGGAAATCACATAACACATGCAGTTAAACCTTATAGTCTGATCCCTACAACTTATATTGTAATCACTATACACTAAACCATATGACTAAACCCTAAAACCTAAATAATAAACCCAAATACTAACATATGAATTGGTCATACGGTTTAGGGCTGGGAAAATATCAGTAAATTTTGATTTGATTCGTTAGTCATTTTAATTTGAACAAAAAAAATCTGGATATCCTTAACTCTACGAAGAAAGGGAAACACTGATATGCATTATCTGTAAGAAATGAATCAAATTAAAAATAATAATATTTTTGAGGAAAAAATATAATAATATTACATATATGTATGTATTATAATTATTATTTTTTATATAGGTTTTACAATATTTATATTTATTAAATTGGTTATTTAAGTTATTAGGGTTTAAAAAAGCAAAAATGTTTTATTTTTATAATAAAATATTAATATTTAAAATAATTTTGGGTTTTTGATTTATTTTTTATTTTATTTTTACAAATTGAATCGGATATCTAGCTAAAAGTATAAATTTTCCTGATATCCAAAAACTGAATATCCGGATACCTACATATCAAATCAAATTGGATAATTGATTATTTAGACGAAACATATTGGATCACGAAAACCTACAGAAACATGGATATTCGATCCGTGCCCACCGTTAATAGGGTTTATTGTCCCATGTTAACTAAATGTTTGAAATGATTGTTCTGATTGTTTAAAACCTACATATAACTATACGTTATGCCTAAACTATAAACCGTAAATAATAAACCCTATATTAAAATATGAGTTGGTAATAGGTTTTAATGTACCATGATATCTAAATCTTTCAAATGATAGTTCTTATCATTTAATTCTAAACCCTAAAAAGTAAACATTACATCCTATATATTTGAAGAACAACATGATTCACTTAATAATTAGAACTCATAATCTTTTAAGAATTTGAACTCATAATCTTGTGATTTTAGTTTTGGAAAAGTAAATCAATTTGAACCAAATTGTAATTGGGTTAATCATTATTTAAATAAAAAATGGATTTGTTTAGCTAATCTCGCAAATGCCATGTCAGCAAGTCTTAAGGTCGAATCTTACGTGTCTTTGAGGTCAAATTTGACTGAACAATACATGTTTGGATAATAAAATTATGACGTTTTCACTTAAGCGTGTTTTAAAAATAATTTGATTCATACTACTGATGCAAATTTAATTTAGTTTCATATTAGATAAATATATTACAGAACATTTCCTTCTCTCATACTGTTAATAATAATAAAAGTAGAAAACACTAAATATAGATGAATTCATGTCTTTCTTCGCTGTTTTCATGAAATACATGATATTATGCCTCCTTTGAAACAAATAGTTTATAATGTGCCCGGTTCAGTGACCTGAATCCATCTTTTCTGACGAATTTTATTTACCCAGTGGCAACCATTTAAATATTTTCACCACCATTGAAGTTGAAGAAATCTCTGAATGAACCCATAAATTCTCCACTACCCTGAGCTTCGGGATTGAATCTTGCGTGATCTTCAAGTAGTTTTCTTCCGTGATCTTTACCTCCGAGGTAAGGAATATATTTAGCAAACTCTTCATAAAAGTTGTTGACCTTTCCACCAGCCTGAGATCCAGTGTTGGCTCCTTCTTGATCTTCTAGTAGTTTTCTTTCGTGAGATTTATCTCCGAGGTAAGGAATATATTTAGAAAATACCTCATAAAAGTTGTTGACTTTTCCTTCGGGCTGAACTTTGGTGTTGACTGTTACTTTATCTTCTAGTTGTTTTCTTCCGTGATCTTTACTTTTTAGGTAAGGCATATATTTAGCGAACTCCTCATACAAGTTTCTGACTTTTTCAGTGGCTGGAGCTCCAGCTTTGACTACTGCTTGATCTTCTAGTAGTTTTCTTCCGTGATCTTTATCTCCGAGGTAAGGAATATATTTAGCAAAATCCTCATACAAGTTGTGTAATTTTACACCAGCCTGAGCTCCAGTGTTGGGTCCTGCTTGGTTTTCTACTAGTAGTTTTCTTCCGTGAGATTTATCTCCGAGGTAAGGCAAAAATTTAGCAAACTCCACATACATGTCGTTGAATTTTCCACTGGCCTGAGCTTCAGTTAACTCTCTTCCGTGTTGCTTACCTTCTAGAAAAGAACCAAAGAACTGGAAATACTTGTCATACTTACTTTGGTCCGAACCGTTGACTTTTTCAGTGGTGTTGCTCCCTGCTTTTTCTTCGTTTAATGCTCTTCTGTGAGAAATTGATTTTCCTTCATCTTCTTCTTCAAGTGTTCTTGCATTATGAACGACTTTCTTCATCTTCTTCTCCTCAAAATCGTTAACTAGATCCATAAATTCATTGATTGAATGCCTGAAATTTAGCATAGCATCACCGATATTTATTGATTCACGGAAGTTGATGTTAGCATCAGCCTTGTAATTATGCTCGGCTGAGATTTCTACGATTGCCTTTTGAATGTTAATAAATCCTTTTGTAAAACCAGCACAGCTTTTCCTTAGTTTCAATGAAGTTTTCTTATCAACTTTACCACTAATACTAGCTTGCACCTCAATAATTGCTTTGGTTGTTTGGGCATATTTGGTCTTGGACATACTTAAAACATCTACTATGGGATTCTTTAATTTGTAGAGGCTCTCAAGGTATTCGACATAGCCTTTGCACTTTATGAACATTGCCTTAATTTTGGCGTTTTTTGGGGAAAATTGTTCTTTATGGTTTAGGATCTCAGTGATTTTGGCAAAGGGTAAGGTTTGGAGTTCAGATACAGTTTTTGGGCAAAATGGTACTGGAAGTGCGTGACTAGAATGGGAAAGGAACAATGAGCCAAGGGAGAGAGCAAAGGCTAAAGATAACAACTCAGAGATTCTTGCCATGGTTGTATTGCTTATGGCAAGGAATGTAAAAAAGGAGAAATAAAAGAAGGAAGTGTGTTTTTAATTTGAGATCTTGGAGAGTTATATATACTTTGTTCTGAATTTTAATACACTAATTATAGGATAAATAAATGGTTAGTTACAATGAGAAAAACAATCGACAGAGAGATTAATGGAAGTATGTTATTTTTTTCCTTTATTTTAAGAATTTTAGTTAATGATACAAGAAATAGGAGGACAATTGTATCAGTTTCAACTAGATTGTTACTTAAGATAAAAATAAACAAAACAAAAAATTGTGTTTTGTATGAAATAGAACGAAAAAGTTATCTAGGTTTTCTGTGTTAGAGTTTAAGTTTGTTTATATATGTGTGAATACTTCTTTAACAGATAGTAAATGTTTGTTGCTTCCTCCGTATTAAATTAAATGTTATTTAAGAATTGTTATCCTTTTGAAATAAAATGTATCAAATAGCTTTCACATTTTCAAACGTGACTTATCAGTGACGAAGACAAAGATTCATAAATACTGAGTTTAATGAAAAAAGGGATGTTATCTTCTTAAAATGTGATGGAAAGTACTTCAAAAGTGATAACTGTTCTAATAAGGTGCTCTGAGTATTAAAGGTAGTCAATGTGATTGACATGCAATGGAGGTGTTGGATGATGAAAACGCGAGAGTATGAAGAGGAGTACGCTATAGCAGCACCAGAACTTATGGTTGTGTACCTAAATTCATTCATTATGATTGATTATCTAATTTAAGACTATAAAAATGCATGTCATGATTGGAAAGACAGAAGTGGTATTCCTCTGTATTTCGTCTATGACTATGCACTTTTTCTTGACCACATTGTTTGTCTTATCTTGTTGATGAAACTGTTAGCATTGATTATTTTGTACTTACACTACAAGAAAGCTTACTGAAATCACACTAAGAAAACCATCATAGTTACGTTGTAAATGGCTTTTTTTTAGTGAACAAATCGACGAAAACGTTTGTCAGTTCAGTTTGATCGAAAATAAAATCTTGTCAGAATTAACACTTCAAACTCTCCATGTAATGAAGATAAATATCGTATAATATTTTGTGCTTCTATTAAACTTTGGAAACCTTCATGTATAGTAAATAATACATGGCCCATAAAATTTTATGTATCCTTCAACGAAGCTTCATTACTACACCATCGTGGGCCTAACTGGATCATTGACACCATGTTTACTTGAGTCTGGCCTACATTCTTGTGTGCCGCCATTTGTGTTTTTCCCAAAATATAGATTTTGTGTCTGCCAAATTTAAAATATCCCTTGGATATCTACCAATATTACCATACAGTTTATTGTTTTTCTGGAAAATTCACAAAATCAAAACTTATAGTGAAGAAAACAAAAGTTTTAGGGGGTAAAGATTTATGCAGAGCCAACAACAAGTAATCAAAAAGATACGAAAACAAAATAAGGTAATACGAAAAAACAAACTTAAAAACAAAAGACTTTCTTCCGAGTTTTCATATAAGCTTTCTAGGGACAGAATCATACATGACATTCATCTGGAAACAAGATTACAACGGAAATCACATAACACATGCAGTTAAACCTTATAGTCTGATCCCTACAACTTATATTGCAATCACTATACACTAAACCATATGACTAAACCCTAAAACCTAAATAATAAACCCAAATACTAACATATGAATTGGTCATACGGTTTAGGGCTGGGAAAATATCAGTAAATTTTGATTCGATTCGTTAGTCATTTTAATTTGAACAAAAAAAATCTGGATATCCTTAACTCTACGAAGAAAGGGAAACACTGATATGCATTATCTGTAAGAAATGAATCAAATTAAAAATAATAATATTTTTGAGGAAAAAATATAATAATATTACATATATGTATGTATTATAATTATTATTTTTTATATAGGTTTTACAATATTTATATTTATTAAATTGGTTATTTAAGTTATTAGGGTTTAAAAAAGCAAAAATGTTTTATTTTTATAATAAAATATTAATATTTAAAATAATTTTGGGTTTTTGATTTATTTTTTATTTTATTTTTACAAATTGAATCGGATATCTAGCTAAAAGTATAAATTTTCCTGATAATCAAAACTGAATATCCGGATACCTACATATCAAATCAAATTGGATAATTGATTATTCAGACGAAACATATTGGATCACGAAAACCTACAGAAACATGGATATTCGATCCGTGCCCACCGTTAATAGGGTTTATTGTCCCATGTTAACTAAATGTTTGAAATGATTGTTCTGATTGTTTAAAACCTACATATAACTATACGTTATGCCTAAACTATAAACCGTAAATAATAAACCCTATATTAAAATATGAGTTGGTAATAGGTTTTAATGTACCATGATATCTAAATCTTTCAAATGATAGTTCTTATCATTTAATTCTAAACCCTAAAAAGTAAACATTACATCCTATATATTTGAAGAACAACATGATTCACTTAATAATTAGAACTCATAATCTTTTAAGAATTTGAACTCATAATCTTGTGATTTTAGTTTTGGAAAAGTAAATCAATTTGAACCAAATTGTAATTGGGTTAATCATTATTTGAATAAAAAAATGGATTTGTTTAGCTAATCTCGCAAATGCCATGTCAGCAAGTCTTAAGGTCGAATCTTACGTGTCTTTGAGGTCAAATTTGACTGAACAATACATGTTTGGATAATAAAATTATGACGTTTTCACTTAAGCGTGTTTTAAAAATAATTTGATTCATACTATTGATGCAAATTTAATTTAGTTTCATATTAGATAAATATATTACGGAACATTTCCTTCTCTCATACTGTTAATAATAATAAAAGTAGAAAACACTAAATATAGATGAATTCATGTCTTTCTTCGCTGTTTTCATGAAATGCATGATATTATGCCTCCTTTGAAACAAATAGTTTATAATGTGCCCGGTTCAGTGACCTGAATCCATCTTTTCTGACGAATTTTATTTACCCAGCGGCAACCATTTAAATATTTTCACCACCATTGAAGTTGAAGAAATCTCTGAATGAACCCATAAATTCTCCACTACCCTGAGCTTCGGGATTGACTCTTGCGTGATCTTCAAGTAGTTTTCTTCCGTGATCTTTACCTCCGAGGTAAGGAATATATTTAGCAAACTCTTCATAAAAGTTGTTGACCTTTCCACCAGCCTGAGATCCAGTGTTGGCTCCTTCTTGATCTTCTAGTAGTTTTCTTTCGTGAGATTTATCTCCGAGGTAAGGAATATATTTAGAAAATACCTCATAAAAGTTGTTGACTTTTCCTTCGGGCTGAACTTTGGTGTTGACTGTTACTTTATCTTCTAGTAGTTTTCTTCCGTGATCTTTACTTTTTAGGTAAGGCATATATTTAGCAAACTCCTCATACAAGTTGCTGACTTTTTCAGTGGCTGGAGCTCCAGCTTTGACTACTGCTTGATCTTCTAGTAGTTTTCTTCCGTGATCTTTATCTCCGAGGTAAGGAATATATTTAGCAAAATCCTCATACAAGTTGTGTAATTTTACACCAGCCTGAGCTCCAGTGTTGGGTCCTGCTTGGTTTTCTACTAGTAGTTTTCTTCCGTGAGATTTATCTCCGAGGTAAGGCAAAAATTTAGCAAACTCCACATACATGTCGTTGAATTTTCCACTGGCCTGAGCTTCAGTTAACTCTCTTCCGTGTTGCTTACCTTCTAGAAAAGAACCAAAGAACTGGAAATACTTGTCATACTTACTTTGGTCCGAACCGTTGACTTTTTCAGTGGTGTTGCTCCCTGCTTTTTCTTCGTTTAATGCTCTTCTGTGAGAAATTGATTTTCCTTCATCTTCTTCTTCAAGTGTTCTTGCATTATGAACGACTTTCTTCATCCTCTTCTCCTCAAAATCGTTAACTAGATCCATAAATTCATTGATCGAATGCCTGAAATTTAGCATAGCATCACCGATATTTATTGATTCACGGAAGTTGATGTTAGCATCAGCCTTGTAATTATGCTCGGCTGAGATTTCTACGATTGCCTTTTGAATGTTAATAAATCCTTTTGTAAAACCAGCACAGCTTTTCCTTAGTTTCAATGAAGTTTTCTTATCAACTTTACCACTAATACTAGCTTGCACCTCAATAATTGCATTGGTTGTTTGGGCATATTTGGTCTTGGACATACTTAAAACGTCTACTATGGGATTCTTTAATTTGTAGAGGCTCTCAAGGTATTCGACATAGCCTTTGCACTTTATGAACATTGCCTTAATTTTGGCGTTTTTGGGGGAAAATTGTTCTTTATGGTTTAGGATCTCAGTGATTTTGGCAAAGGGTAAGGTTTGGAGTTCAGATACAGTTTTTGGGCAAAATGGTACTGGAAGTGCGTGACTAGAATGGGAAAGGAACAATGAGCCTAGGGAGAGAGCAAAGGCTAAAGATAACAACTGAGAGATCCTTGCCATGGTTGTATTGCTTATGGAAAGGAATGTAAAAAAAGGAGAAATAAAAGAAGGAAGTGTGTTTTTAATTTGAGATCTTGGAGAGTTATATATACTTTGTTTTGAATTTTAATACACTAATTATAGGATAAATAAATGGTTAGTTACAATGAGAAAAACAATCGACAGAGAGATTAATGGAAGTATGTTATTTTTTCCTTTATTTTAAGAATTTTAGTTAATGATACAAGAAATAGGAGGACAATTGTATCAGTTTCAACTAGATTGTTACTTACGATAAAAATAAACAAAACAAAAATTTGTGTTTTGTATGAAATAAAAAGAAAAAGTTATCTAGGTTTTCTGTGTTAGAGTTTAAGTTTGTTTATATATGTGTGAATACTTCTTTAACAGATAGTAAATGTTTGTTGCTTCCTCCGTATTAAATTAAATGTTATTTAAGAATTGTTATCCTTTTGAAATAAAATGTATCAAATAGCTTTAACATTTTCAAACGTGACTTATCAGTGACCAAGACGAAGATTCATAAATACTGAGTTTAATGCAAAAAGGGGATGTTATTTTCTTTAAATGTGATGGAAAGTACTTCAAAAGTGATAATTGTTCTAATAAGGTGCTCTGAGTATTAAAGGTAGTCAATGTGATTGACATGCAATGGAGGTGTTGGATGATGAAAACGCGAGAGTATGAAGAGGAGTACGCTATAGCAGCACCAGAACTTATGGTTGTGTACCTGAATTCATTCATTATGATTGATTATCTAATTTAAGACTATAAAAATGCATGTCATGATTGGAAAGACAGAAGTGGTATTCCTCTGTATTTCGTCTAAACCCTAAAAAGTAAACATTACATCCTATATATTTGAAGAACAACATGATTCACTTAATAATTAGAACTCATAATCTTTTAAGAATTTAAACTCATAATCTTGTGATTTTATTTTTGAAAAGTAAATCAATTTGAACCAAATTGTAATTGGGTTAATCATTATTTGAATAAAAAATGGATTTGTTTAGCTAATCTCGCAAATGCCATGTCAGCAAGTCTTAACAACATGATTTACTTAAAAATTAGAACTCATAATCTTTTAAGAATTTGAACTCAAAATATCTCCCGAGCTTGTATCTGCTACTCCTTTAAAAAGGGAGATCGTTTGTTAACTACTTTCTGCTAGTGCTGCAAAGAAAACTCGCAAGATATCTAATGATGGTTCTGAGGCGGTCAAGAAGAAGAAGAGAGTTAAAAACATTGGAGTGGATTCTTCCCCTTTTGCGGCGTCTTCATCTTTTTTTCTTATGATGGGCATCGTGCTAAGACCATCTCCATGGTTTCGAAAATTCAACACCCTCTTTTTCTTTTTTAACATTCCACATCATTTTCTCTCTCTTCCACCATATATTCACACCTACTTCATTTTTAACCTCTACAATAGTTTGTTTATTAAAATTTAACACTTTACCGCACCACTTTTAATTCATATTTTATCGTTTACAGTATAATAACTACATATTAATAATATTTTAATTGTAATTAACTTAAATAACTAAAATAACATAACTTTTAGTAAATTATATTATGTTTTTAATTTATATACTTACCTTAATTTTAAAAATAATACTAAAATTAATATTATTAAAACATATAAAATTATGAAATTTGAAATACACACGATATAAACACACAAAATAACAAATAAAAACATAACTTAATTGGTTCAATAGACTTAGTTCACAAACAATAAAATCTTAAATCACACATGGAAATTCTTGACTAAATTGTTCACTGCATCCAGATCTTCATAAGGTTTGTCTTCCACTGAAAAATTATCTTCAGGATCATGGGGAATGTAAGGTAAAATACAAATCACCTTCAGCTACAACTAAAATAAAACCAATGCATTGGTTTAAAAAGAAGAAGCAAAATAAACAGAACCAAAACATGACGATGTAGAAACTTACATTTACTGCATATTCAACTTTAAGAACATGTGTTATAGATGGAGACAATGTAGATGTGTATTTCTCACATATGAAGGTAGGTGTGGACTCTTGAACCTCTAGAATATGAATGATCGTACTATAGGCGGATTGTATCAAAGGAACCGACTTTAGTATCCACATATGGAAGGGTCAAGGAAATCCTTGCAAGTCATATTTTATCTTCTCAAGTTTGGAATCCACAACTCTCTTAATTGATTTCAGCAGCATGGTATAGGCTTCTCTTCTCCATGGATATGTCATCAATGCATCTATATCTTGTTCTTTCTTCATATTATCTAAAGGGATTTTGAAGCTTGCGCTCCGTTGTTGCAGTATGCTCTCAATAAGGAAGAACATTGCAAGCGATAATCTCTCATCAGAAGACTATTCACTTGTCTCACCGAGCTGCTCTGCTAACTCACCTAGTGTATGACCACCCTTCAGCTAGCCCCAATTATAATCCTTTTTCTGTTTCCTCTTTATGTCCTTCACCTTTTCCAATACACTTAAGACCAGTGATCATGTAGAACTCTCTAATCGAGAATCTCAATGGATGCACTCCAAAGTGAAACCATACTTCATTTTCCTTCACTTTCATATTTTTTTGTGGAAGAGGTAATCCAGATTGGTGTAGACACTCAAAACTTGAAATATGTTCAGACTGGAGGATGTAGACGATAATACTCATGCTTGTAAAGCTCGTGGACACTCAAAAATAGCAGTTGTCATAGATTCATCAGGGTCCCTACATCTAGGACAGTGATTATCACATCGCATATGAAGATGTGTTAGATTCTTTTTTACATCTACATGCCCTTATACAGTTTTCCATATAAGATGGTGCATCTTCTAAGTAGCATTAATTGTCCAAGCGAAGGCTTGAAGCTTAGTGATACTAGGCTATGAGTATATGATCTTAGATTCTTGCTTTAGAATATTTATTGCAACCCAATATCCCGACTTAGTAATGTATTGGCCACTTTTCATAAAGCTCCAACAAAAGGTATATCGATGTGTTGTTCAGCTTACGACCAAGCTCTGAATAAGCGGTATATCCTCAGGAACAAAAAAAATTCTCAAGCATCTTCACATTCCATTACTTTGTTTTGCCTTTTAAAAAAATCACTAATATTATTCTCGGGTGTGCTATTGGAACATTAAGCCGGGCCGGCCTCGCTGAAGTTGTTGGAATTTAAGGATCTTTTCATGCTTTAACCTCAAAACCTGAATGAATCTTCTGTCTAACTCTGACTGCCAATAATTGTCACGCAGCTGAAAGGCTTGTACATACATATGAAGGAAAATATGTACAACTTAGCAAAACACAAGCCCTAAATATGAAATACCAAACATCTAATCTAATATCTTAATATTTGTAACAATTTTGTTTTGAAAAGTAAAAATATATAACCTGCGTTTTAACGCGGATCATATCCTAGTGTGTTCTTAATATCATTGTTTCATCTTTTTCAATTTAAATGCTTATTTTTTAACTTATAGTATACATAACATATCCTGGGCATTTATGCATTACTCTATGAGTTTATATATTTTTGGGTTATGGCAACCGATATCCTATATTCTTCTTATTTTTCTTTATAACTAATTTAGACTACTGCAAGTTTTTCTTTTTGATAGAGAATTGTTTTTAGTTTTCAGATTTTATTGGTTTATGTATTTTAACTGATTTAGAAATTAATATAAAATTTAAAAATCCAAGTAACATATTTATATATTTATCAATTTAACATATGAATTTTAATTAATTGATAATTTTAGAGGCTTTTCCTCAGATTTAAGTCATTGTATTTTTAACAAAGAAATCAATACAAACTCATTCAAATCTATTATTAAATCCAAACCATTAGTAAATCTTTATGGTTAAATAACAACGGATTTGAATTAGGTTTTGTAAGTTATAAAGCCAACTAAATTTTGACCCGCTCTTAAAAAAGTTTTTTTCAGTTGTTGACCCAAAACTGATTTACAAATTACCATTACTTTTGTTTTGTATTGTAACAATTGATTTTTTATGTTTTTATCATTTTTTGTTTTCAAAATATGGTATTTGTTCAAAATAGATTTAAAGATGATATTGCATGATTTAATAGTATAAATATTATATTGAAGAACAATGTGTTCTCATTATTGAAAGTAGTAATTATATGAATTGTCGATTTTAAACTGAAAATGAGTTTTTATTGTCATATAGTTGTATCATAGTTTTAACCATCAATCTACTCGATTTAAAAGCAACTACTACCTTTGAAAGTGCCGACATTTTTTGTAGAGCAATTTTGATAAAATTTGCATGAATTAAATCTTTTTATTAAAAATAATAATTTAAAAGATTTTTGAAAATAATATTTGACTTTTAAGAAGTGTTTTCATATCCGACCTAGATCCGTAGTTGAACCGGTAGACCTGGTACCTTGTATATAATCCAGTTCAGATTTAATGAAAAAATCATTACTTACAAATTGATAGAACCCGGTAAGAACCCAAGAACTCGTTATTAACCCGTAATTTGATACCCTTGGTCTGATAAAAATACAAAATATCTGATAATATTATTACTTTTTGATTAAATTAGTCATATACTTTTTAATATAACATAAACTTGTGATCTTTAAGCTTTGATGAATTTTTATTATATCATCCAAATTATAAAAAAAACGATTAAATTTTGTTTATTATGTCATCTAAATAAAAAATGATTAGTACGTAATCGTGTAATTTGTTTTTGGGAAATTGGTATCAATACAATTAAAAGATTTGCATATCCATTGATTATATAAAGTATTGGGATTAAACTCATAAGTCTGATTTGATTTGTACACCCATAAGCCCGACTTGATTGCAATGCCCATAAGCCTGATTTGATTTTTTGAAAACTACACCCATAAGCCTGATTTGATTTGTAGTTAAGTATATAGTTTTTAGTTATATCAGCCCAAAAATGTAAGTTATATAATGTTTGTTTATTGTTCATATTTTTAGTTTGGTATTTTCAATAATACACATTTTCTTTTCTTCTAGGTCTTCAGTTTACTCATATTTTTGTTCTATTTTCTTTGCAAGATGAGGAAATCTGGGTGTTTATGAGAATATTCACATCAAGGAAAAAAACCATTAAAGAGCGCGTCAACTAGTACCCCAAATCCAAAAATATCGAGTTCTTTTCTTGCGCACATGAATCATATGATAAGTTTTTTTCTAAATGTTTTGTTACCTTGGTTGATTGTTGTAGCTAATTATATTTGTTTTCTCATTTAACGTATATATTTATATGATACTATTATTGTTAACATGCTAACTTGTTTTATAACATGCTAAATTCCTTTTATTTTCTCGTTAAATTTAATATTAGTTAGTTAACTTTATGTTAAGACGTTAAATAGTGTGTTAGATTGAAAAAATACTGAATTATATAGTATATTCTTAAGTTACTGACTTGTTTAACATGTTATAAGTAAATATAACTCGATAACAAAATTTGTAACATGTTAAGAATTTATTAACTCGCTAATAATGTTTGTAAAGTGTTTGATGGTCAAATATATTCTTGAGTTTTAGTGTGGTTCCTTATAAACCGAGAAAAGAGTAATTATCAGGTTTTCATTTTTCATAAGTTCACTACCATAGATTTACGCTTTTCATCAAATGCTACAAATTTAGGGAATCGACAAGCTTTTTCAGAGAATAAATCTCCATCTCAAACTAAAATTATATTACGAAAAGGAGAAAATGCAGTATTTTATAGATACAAATTATAAGAAGAAAAAGAATGTAGGAAAAAAAAGTGAAAAGAAAAGGAGTGGAGATTGGAGGAAAAAGAATGTCAGAGGAAGGAAAGAATGCAAAGAAAGGAGAGTGTCATATACAGGAGTTAGAGCACCTCCAACGCTAAGAGACTGAAAATAAATTTCTTAATTGTATAATAAATATTATTTTGATATTTTTTATGAAGTAATTAAATTTTTCTTTCTTTATAAAATTTAAACCACTCAGAAAATGACAGCTAACTAAAAAACATGTAGAGGGTATCTTATATGTTGTCAATTAAGAATAGGTATGTCTAACTCCCTTCATTTTCTATTTTTAATATATTTTCTGATACATAAGAATATGTGCTTTGAAGGTGCTCTAAGAGCACCTCCAATGGAAGGTTCTACCCATTGGAGTTCTAAATACACATATATGTGTATGTATATATTATATATGCATATATAATTGTAGGGTCCACAATTTTGTGGAAAACTCAACCCAAAGTTTCTTAATAAATAAAGTTTTAAAGAATTTTGGATTGGTTTTTTTACAAAGTTGTGAACTCCACAATTACATACACATATATAATATACACATACATATAATAAACATATATATGTGTATTTAAAACTTCAATGGGTAGAATATCCATTGGAGGTACCCTTAGTGATGGAGAGGAGAATAAAAGCATTTAGGGCAATTCAAGACATAAATGTTACAGTATTTTACCTTTACGTTAAATCATGTATATATTTTCAATTTTGACATTAATTGGGGATATTCAGCAAATTCTCCCTTGTATAATTCGATTATCTGTGTGTTTTGGCTTTTTCTCAACAGTCTCTCTCTTCAGAAAGAAAAGGTCAAAGTTGTCTGCTTCGTTCAATTGACAATAGAAAAGCTGATACTTGCTGAAGGAAAACCAAACATCTTTTCACCATGGAATCAATGAAGAAGCAGTATCTCAAATCTGGGTCTAGTAGAAAGAAGGAAAAAGAGAGGAAAAAAGAGGTGGTTTTTGGAAAACAGAAGCATCTTACTAGAAGAACTAATCTCTGACTCTTATGGTAAATCTATTCCTATATGCAGCTTTCCTTCCGACCAGATCCTTAAAGCCACTAATAACTTTGATTCAACTTGTTTTGTCTCTGATGATGCGTACTATAAATGGTACAGAGGTGACATCGAAGACAGATCTTATATGATCAAGAATTCTCTGAGGATAAAGTTGCAGGACACATAATTGAAGAGGTTTACAATGATATTGTCTTTTCTGCTAGGATGAGCAATCACAACAACTTTCTGAAACTATTAGGATGTTCTCTTGAGTTTCCTTTTCCAGTTCTTGTGTTTGAGTTAGCTAGTAATGGAGTCTTGAATGAGAGAGGAGGTATTAGTGTTAATGGGGAAGATTATTTGTTGCCTTAGGGTTTACGGTTAAAGATTGGGAAAGAGATTGCACATGGCGTTCCCTAAGATCATCATACATAGAGATGTTAAGCCAATGCATGTTTTCTTGGACAGTAACTGGACTGTTAACTTGTCTGATTTATCCTTCTCGATATCTCTCCTTGAAGGAAAAACAAGAATAGAAGCTGAAAGAATTATCGGAACTTTTGGGTACCTTGATCCGCTATACCGATGTGTACAGCTTTGGGATCTGTTTGTTGGATTTCCATCACTGGTTCTGATGGAGATCCTCAAGGTATTCTTAGCTATGTGAAAGGGTTGTTAGAGAATGGAAAAGTCGATGAAGTAATTGATCCAATGATTGCTAAAGACATCACAAGTGTCCAGAAATCGCAGGTGGAAATGTGTCTTGTGCTGGCTTTGAGATGCTGCAATGAGAGAGATGAATACAGACCAAAGATGATCCAAGTAGCTAAAGAAATCAAACTGATTGAGGGATTACTGAGAGATTCTAGCTAGATGCATGAACTTTCATGTTTATTCCATGCCCCTTTTATCATATAGGAACAAACTTGTGGGTTCTTTCTCTCCATCAGGTTTTCTGTAAAAACATGTTTCATCTTTGAAAAATGAATCGCATGCTGTCACTTACTGGACTGACTCATGGGTCATGAGTCATGAAAAAGTACAGCTTCTTATTTTTGTTGGTTACGTTATCAAAACGAAATACTAAAGAATTCTGAAAACAGAGAGATTATTCAATAAACTAAGCTCTTAGACGATGCTTTGACAAGTCCTACTGATTTGACTTCTTTGGCCACATCCATCATCGTAAGCAAGTCTTTTTAATAGACCAGAGTCTGGAAAACATTTTCACTTGTAAAGATAGCAGAGTTTTGACATATAGTTTGTACCAGCTGGAAATGCAGCGGAAACTGATACTACACTTGAAGAATGAAATGGTTATATTAGAGCTAAGTAGCTAATTTGGAGATAGTAGCTGAAGTTGAGCTTGATGGAGGTTAAAGAACCAAACGTACATTCATCTTGGAAAAAAGGATATTAATTGAAACAAGATTTCGTAAAAGCATAGAAGAGGATTTATGAAATATTTACATTGGAGAAAAAATTCTTGCTGAAGGAAATTTTTAAAGACATAAAAACAAGAAAATATTCACCTTTTATAAGGATTTTTTGATGCAACGAAGATACAGCTTCGATTTCATACATTCGTAGAAGAGAAACCTTTATTGTTGATTCTTTAACTAGGATAGGATTGCAAAGACTTTTCATAGGTTCTTTTTTTATGTTGGTAATTCTATTTCGGTTTTATTATCCAGATCAACTCAAGTTTGAGTAATGGAATGATGTCAGATTTTTTTTTTTGAAAATTTTGTAGATAATTTAGGAAATATTTGAAAAGTTATACTAACTAAAAAGGATTATCCGAGGATCTTATAGAAAATTTATGAAATAGTTTTTAAGAGAATAATAGAAATTATCTTCTCTTGTGCACTATGGTTAGTAGAAAGGTTTTGTATAGACTTACTACTGTATGTAAGTAGGAAAGTATTGTATAGTGTATAAAGGTATCAGTTAGAATTTTACTTGTAGTATAAGTAGATTTTTGTAGCTTGTAAGGCAAACCAAAAGGACTAAGTCGAGAGGTTCCAAGACTTTATATTCGTTCTTATGACGTGTGAAAGTAGTTCAACAAATCAAGGCATTATTGAGTTTATTGTTATGTCTCGTAGTATATTGTTCTTCATCTTACATCTCGAGAATGTGACACCCATTAATTCATAATATGAGAGCAGTACTCTCCACCTTACCTCAGATCGTTAAGCTGTCAACCCCATTTGGCATCATAAAATTAAAGGAGACTACAAGAAATCTCGCTCCTGCTACTAGACAACCTTGAAAGAAAAAAAACTGCTATTTTATAGTGATTACAAAATCCGCCATTAGTTTCTCACACCAAGGAGCCAGAGATGAAGCAGCTAGACGATGTACAACTGGCAAAAGAGGATCTCAACAGAAACCTAGAAATAAGATACAAATGGCTACTATCCTACAAGAAATGCTAATAGACTTTCTTAGACTGGGGCCAATGACCAAGTGAATGGATGTCGGAGGCATATAAACCGTGAACGGTGGGGAAATTAGAATATTATTGTCAATAATTTCTGTGTGTTTATACTCTTTTTCGCCCTGCTCCATAATAATGAGATAATTTGTTTACCGAATAGAAAAATTATCCTCAGACTTTCCCCTGTTTCGAGGTAAAGTTTTTCCGGAAACATTATTTTATTTTCTAGGATTGTGCGTCTAGAGAAATTGACTAAAGATACTCTTGATTTCATTGTCGTCTAATATATTTGGGGAAAAACTCTTATCACCGCACCATCTATTCTTAGAAATCTCTGTTTACAGTTACATACTAATTAAATGTTGTTTCGTTTCATGTGTCATTATGGTCTCAAAGACTTTCTCAGGGAAGATATGGTAATACTTGTCTTCATTGCTGATTTGTTTGCTTAGTAGTACTTCCGATGTAATTTTGGAATCTCTTTTCCAGGAAACATTGAAGAAAGTAACCGAAAGGGAAGACTGGGAGAATGAGATGGATGCTGCACAGATTGGTAAACCGTATATAGATCACATTATGTTAAATTACCTTGTGAGGGAAGGAAACTTAGCAGCTGCCGATAGATTCATGGATGAAGCGTTAACTCAATGTATTCTCTTGTGATTGAACTTTCTTCTCAGTTTCTTGCTGAGTGATGGTTCTATTCTCAGTTTCATTTATTATATACGAACAGCTTAAGGTATTTTGGTGATGCAAGAATCACTGAAGAGTCGATATTATTAACGGCATCAAATCCGGAGATCTCTTTGTAGCTATTGAGAAGTTGAGTGTTGTTGACTTTAAGGTACAATGATTGTATGTGATTTCATATTTATATTCTCATCTTCTTCTGGTTACTACGGAGGTACCATTCATGAAACTTATTCGCGAGGGAAGAAACATATATGTCTTTTAGTTTGTTGAGCATTATCTAAAACCATCTCAAGAAAACATGGATATCGCACAATATCAGAAGCCACCCATCTTATACAACTATAAAGGGTATGATCCAAAGGGTTGGGAATGAAGATTTGTGAAATGACTTCTAGAATGATGATGTGGGAGAAGAAGCTTTACAATGAGTAAAGATAAGAGTAAGAAATAGTTCAGGATTTGTGCGCTAACTTATATCCATCTAAATTTTATATAGATCCATTTTATTAAGGTAAGAAAAAATATTACATAATTATTTTTACAAAACTACTATCATGTGTTAAAGTACAACAAACCAATATGTTTACATATTGTATTGAAAGTTACTCTTTTTGTTTTAGTAAAATGTTAAATGTATATATATTTTATGTTTTTCAAATTACAGATTAAATAACCACACTAGAAATAAAAGAAATCAAATCGTAGTCACTACACAAAAGGTAAATTAAAAGAAGAAGAAGATTGTTTACAATGAAATATAACAAAAGATGATGATCATCATCATCATCATCATCATGCTCTGAAGATCCTTCCATTCCATTTTCAAAAATCATGTAGATCACGTCTTGTAAAATAAGCTTAGCAATCTACTTGAATTATTGATTGTTAGACTGCTTGTTTTTTGATATAGAAAGTATGATCATCAAGTTCCCAGCTTAGAACATGTACGTCTCGGATGGGAATTCTCCTATAACTTGCACTATCAATCAAAAGGTATTACATAAACATTTTAAGCGCTAAAAAAACACAACAAAAGAATAAGAAAGATGAAAGAAATTATATCATGAAGCAGCACGACTTGAGCAATGTCTCCTTCTTTAAGTTTCGTCTCTCTTGATTTTTCTTTAGTAAACCTCTCTTTAGTTCTTGTGTGTTTGGGTGATCTCATTGTTGTAGACGAGGTTCATTATATATAAGACCTTAGTTTTTCCTAATCCCTATAAACTTTTTATGTAACACTTCCTTTTTCCATATTGTATAAGATTTGTCCATTGTTACTTGTTAAAGAAATAGAAACAATTTGACTGACTATTTAAATTTATTTTTGTGTGCTGGACTTTTAAATTTGGGCCTTGAAATGAAGAATCTGAGTCCTTTAGCTTCATACAATTGGTAAGAGGTGGTTCAAAGCTTGTTGATTCAGCTTTAGGAACCAAGAGGCCATTGAACTTGTATCACTTAAAAGTAAGGCCGGACCGTCAAACCAAATTTCTGTAGAAAATGACAACCAAAGAAGAATTGATTATGGCTCTCTAAACTGAGTGTTTGGCAGTTTTGCCAGCTTGAACAAAATAGACAGTATTAACTAGCTCATGATTAACAATTATTTTCATACTCAGACTTTCCAACAGGAGGTTTTAAGAGAGGTGATATACATATAATCCTCCAGAAACTATGACATATATTTTTATCGCCTCTCAAAGCCAAATCAGCTAAGCATGACAATCACCAATCGATTTTCTTAAGTTCAAAAACATGTTATAGTCTAAATCTTTGGTGAAATAAATCAGCTAATTGATTATCAGTAGTGACATATAATCTCAACTATATTCTCTTCAACCAATTCACCGACAAAGTGATGTCTAGTACCAGTGCATTTAGTACAAGAGTGCTGAACTGGATTCTTAGTGATGTTGATAGCACTCGTATTGTCACAATGCACAAGAAGAGTACCAGATGTCACACCCTAGTCCGCTAGCATGCATTTCATCCAAAGCAATTTTGTGTAACATCTTTCAAGTGTGAGAAAACACCCACCACAAGTTCTAATTTGATTATATAAGCTCCTAGTCAAATCTGCATCACAAAGACCAGGCAAAAAAGGTGTTAGTGTCATCTGTGTTATATAGCCTAAGACTTACATCCATGATCCCCTCGACTGCAATCAACTGTGTGATTTCTTGGTATTTTGCACAGACTGTCACATTGTTACACAGCTCTGGCTTCTTTGTTGTGAGATGCAACAACATTTTGTGTAAAGACCAACCGCCCACGGCTAATGGGCCTTCCACACCCACTCACTTGGCCCGTGGTTCCCATTCGATGTGACATGCAATGCATTAGTTTTTTGAAGGATCAAATGTATTATTTAGTGACTCTGCAATTATGACATGACCTTTCACGTGATTTAACCTCACTCACACACGATAACGCAAATCACGTTCCAATAGATCACTTATCCTTCTATTACTCCAGTTTAAGCACGCTTAACTCCAGAGTTCTTTCTGGATGTGTGACCGAAATCGTCGTCCTGAACCGAGACTGGGACGGAGCCCGCTCTGATAACACTTGTAACAACCCAAACACCCACGGCTAATGGGCCTCCCACATCCACTCACTTGTTCGTGAGTTCCATTCCATGCGACGGGCGGTGCATTAATTTTTTTAGAGGCTTGAAAGTCTTGTTTAGTGACCATGCAATCACCACATGACCTTTCCCCATGCTTTGACTCACTCACACAATATCGTGAATCACTTCCTGATATGTCATCCATTATTCCACTACTCCAGTTTAAGCACACTTAACTCTGGAGTTCTTTCTGGATGTATGACCGAAAATATAAGTTCACTTTGATGACATAGATAGCCAAATTAATTCTATTAAGCCTTACACATTTAGCACAAACCGGGATGTTACACTTTTTTCATTGTATTGCATGATGCGATTTCTCATCCAATTTGCTTCCATCTATTTCTTTTGAAGCTTCATCACCACTCATGAGTACTGAAAACTGTTGAGAAACAATCTTGAATGCATCGTTGTGGAACTCTTCTCCATGCATATTTGTAATATGTGATATGCGTTCTTTCTCGTTAAACAAGTGTCGAACAAGTATCAGAGTCTCTGATTTTCTTCTCCTTTTCAACCATCCTAAAGTGTTACTTTCACTGAGTTTTCAAAAGATCAGATGATTTGTAAGCCACACATCGAGAAAGATTCTCCAATTCTTGTTCAAACTGAGACAGATTGCACATCAATTCAAGCTCTTCCTCTTCTTCACTTACAATAGTAACTCTTGAATAAATGTTTGATTTTGAAATCCACACTTTACCATAACTTATTGGCTCAATATAACATTTTTTTTACCCCAAGCATGTTTTATGTTGTTAATGCGCTCATAGCAATATCTAACAATGTGTCCATTCCGACCACACGAATAGCATCCTCGATTGACCTTCCACTTGTTCTGTTCAAAAAGTTTATTCTGCCTTGAACAAATTTTATGTGGTTCAGACGTTCTTGATTGAAATCCAAACTTGGTTTAGCTCGAACAAAGTTAGTGAGTCATGTTTAACTGGATTCACCATTCGAAGAAGTTGATGCACGGCTCCCCACATATCATAGACCCCAATTCTGTTTTGCAGGCTGTTCCATGGCAAGAAAAATATCCAAGTCCTTTGTTCATCATTCTAATCTTCTTATGATTATCACTCAAGTTGTGTTCAAGATTTCTACTTTTCTTTGTTTCTTCTGACAAAAGATCTAACAATGAACTTATATTTCTTCCACATCATATGTATTTTCCTGTTTAGACTGTGTGTGCATGTGTAACTCATTATCCTTCCTTGAAAAAGTTGACTTTTTCAAGCTTTGATGTCACAGGTTTTTCCATCTCCATTATATTAATTTGAGCTTCTAGGATTGCCTTGTTCTTGAGCAGGTTCATATTCTACTTGCTCTTTTCAACCCAACTGCCATATAGATTACCGTATGCAACCTTTGGATTTATTTCTCCATCATCTCCAGAAGCAGAATCTGAATCAGAGTTGTCCACATCCTATTTTTAACTAGTGCAACCAAATTGAGCATCCCATTTTTATTAGCCTCTTCAGCGGAGCTAGTGTCACTGAAATTTAGTAGAGCTTTCTCACCTCTCTTCTGAAAATGTGGACACTTTGTTTTTGATGTGTCTATCCCTTGCATTCATAGAATTTAAGGTCCTTACGTTTAGTGAGAGGGCAGTCTGATTATAGTGTCCAGTCTCTTCACATTCATAGCACTGAACATCACTTCTCATGCTTATTTGATTCATGTCACGATGTGAGGTGGAGCTTCTTTCTTGGCCATTCTCGATTTTTCTTTGTGCGTTTTAAAAGTTCTAAGCCAGTAAACCAACACTATCCTCAAATTTTTCTGATTCTGACTCTCGTGTAATGCTTGTAACCGATCAGTTTCCTTCTTGGCAGTGAAAGCATTTGATACTTTTGGTCGTGTAATTCCTTGAAAAATCCTTTTTTTGCTATTACGATGAAGGAAAACATTTGATACCATAACAATATGACAATTTTCCTTTAAACTTTGTCTTTTGGTTTCTTTTAAAAATAATAGGTCTTCTCCGCGCTACGCGCGGTATAAGTTGTTATATAGTTTACCTTTTAAATTTAATATGAAAATATGATATTGTTTGATAATTTTGTCCAAAAAGCTTACAAAGTTTAAGCTTGGAAAATAGCTAAAAATATTTATTAATATTTTCTTGCTGATCTTTTAGCCATAAACTGTATTTACAACACATCTTTGAAAAAAATACAGTTTTCATGTAAGTTTGATATTTACAAAAATGTTGGTACATTAGAGTTGGACTTTATGAAAATAATAGGAGAGAATGTGAAATAATTTTTGTTTGTCGTTTGTACTACTATGTTGATTGTTTTGTTTGAGTTTGTGTTGTTCCAAGAAGTGTGTGTATTCGAGAAGTCTAAATGGGCCAAGACTAAGCACATCCTCGAGCTCGATGTCAAACAATATTGAGCAATTTGGACCGTGTCAGAGAGGTTCCGAGATTTCCGTAAGAGAACGAGTAACCAAAAGAGAGATTCAAGGAAAAGGAAACAAGAGAATGCCCAGTGGCAGATTCAGCATTAGTTTTAAGTGTGTTCAATATATAACTTAAGAAAAAAATAAAATGTATAATGGGGTCAAGGAGGTATTGAACCTAGATTTTTTGGGTGTCAGCACGCAAGATTAACCATCAGAGATACGTAACCTCTATTATATATAAGCGGAGCCCAAATAAATTTCCTTAACATTTATGGGGTGTCATATGAACCCCCTCTTTCCTTAGTGGTCCCTAAGAATACCAATCATAAAAGGAAGATGAGGGAAAGGAGAATAGACATTCCGTAACCTAGAAGTTCACCACCATTAACATCGACCTCGACTTCATCTCTTTGTTCATCAACTTTAGTTTAGTCCATTTGTATTCAATCAATACTTGTAAACCCTTTAATGTTTCGACTCCATATATATCATGTCCATTTTTGTAAACATGAATCTGATTACATTGTTTTGTTATGAGGATATCGTTGCCCACATATTTCTTCTTTCCTAATATTTTACATACATCACTACCAAATACCTAGTGTAGGTTTTAGGATCCACGTCTGTTGGGAAGAGAAACAAAAAAACATCCTTGCTGAGAATCTGATATAAGATTTAGAAGCACGAAAATGGATCCAGACAATCCCTTAAAGAAAAACAGATGGACAAACTGAATATCAAAGGACAATAAAGCGACTGCCCAGAGAATACATTTTCAATCGACCGGAAAGGCAACCCGATTTCACACAAGGAACCCTAAACGAGGAAATCCTAACGCCCTAGGACGAAATCCCAGAAACCTGACCGCAAGATCACCGAGACCAGATAAAACGACCTCTTCATGAAAGACCAGACAAAGCGCACGACAACGCACTCATCATCCAGCTTGAAGTAGGCGGAGCTTGCCTATAAAAAATACGCGTTGATACCAGAATTTTTATCGATGCCCTCTCGTAGGGACCATGGGCACCTTGACTTTGTGATAATACCAGGAATGACACTGTTCATCAGCTTTGGCGGAGCCACGATCCACCCGGTCGGTTCAATTTTGTTAATTTTGAAAGCTAGTAATGTCCAGCACGTAATCAAGTTTGCGGTAATATACCATTACATGCCCTTCGACGCCGTACTTGAAAGGCCCTGGCTCTGGAAGATGAAAGTTGTGTCGTCAGTCTACCACCAATGCGTGAACCACCTCTCCGTTCAGAGTCAAACCAATTAAAGGAAGCCAGAAATCCTCACGAGCTTGTTATTTAAGAAACTTCATAAAGACCCGACTCAAAGGAGCAAGACAGGATCACAGAAAGAATCGCCCCAAGAGAAGACGGCCTCTCGATCTGTGACCCTGGGATCACCAGCTCCATTGACCTCGGCAGTTGCTCTCCCAAAAGATGTGTTGGCATCGGAAACGATCGCTCCCCCTAAACCAAGAACGACCTCCTATCATTTTTAAAACTAGAACTTTGACACATTAGTGTGGTCGACAGAAGAAATTCCAATAATTAACATCGAGGTTACCACCCACGAACCAAACATCGACCCGACTTTCAAGCCTATAAAGCAAAAATGACAAAAATTGAGACCCAAGCGAGCCAAGGCAGTCAACAGTGAAGTTGACAAACTCCTAAAATCAGATCAATAAGAAAAGTAAAATATCTCAATTGGCTCGCCAACCCAATGGTTGTAAAAAGAAAAACGAAAAAAGGAGAGTGTGCAGAGACTTCACTGACTTCACATAGACTTCCCAAAAGATAGTTTCCAGTTGCCACAGATCGGCCGGCTGGTAGAGGCCACTGCAGGACACAAACTGTTGTCATTCATGGACGCTTTCTCTAGGTACAATCAAATTCCGATGAACCCAGAAAACCAGGAGAAAACGAACTTTATCTTAGATTGCGAGACCTACTGTTACAAAGTAATGCCTTTCGGCCTCAAGTACGCCGGAGCCACTTACCAAAGGCTTGTGAATTGGATGTTCTCCAAACAGCTAGGCAAAACCATGGAAGTTACATTGATGATATTCTCGAAATATCATCAAAAGCCGGAAATCAAGCTTCCCAGCTACAAGAATGTTTCAACATCCTGAACAAGTTTGGGATGAAACTGAATCCGACCAAATGCTTTTACAGAGTTGCATCAGGTGAGTTCCTGCGATATCTCGAAACTGAAAGAGGAATCGAGGAAAACCTGAAACAGATGGTAGCCCTCATCGACATGCCTTCCCGGAGGTTGACCCGAAAAGCCCAAAGACTCACTAAGAAAATAGCTGCATTGAATCAGTTCATAACGCGGTGAACAGATAATGCCTCCAATTTTACAAAATCCTAAAAGGAAACAAGAAATTTCAGTGGAATGATGAGTGCGACTCCACCCTGAAACAAATAAAGGCCCACATCAGTGAACCTCATGTGCTGTCGAAACCCTTCGAAGGTGAAACCTTATACCTCTGTGTATTGACCTCGGAATCTGCAGTGAGCGGATTCTTGATTTGTGAATAAAATAACAAGCATAAACTAATATATTATGTAAGCAAGTCGATGATCGAAGCCAAAACGAGATATCCAGCAGTGGAGAAATTGGCACTGGCAGTCATCATGGCAGCAGGAAACTCAGGCTTTATTTCGAATCTCACACGATCATCGTTATGACATCCCAGCCCTGCAAACTCCCAGCCAATCCTGGAGATTAATCAAATGGGCTATTGAGTTAAGTGAGTATGATATCGAGTAGAAAACCTGTGTGAGTTCCAAATTGCATGTATTCGCCGACTTTGTCATCGAGTTGGACTCCATAACAAGGAACCCAAGTGAAGACCTTAAAATGGAAGCTCCACGTCAATAAGCATCCGTGAAGGAGGGGTCCGAGATCAGCATCCAGCTCAAGTCCCCAACCGGGGAAATAATCGAGAAGTACTTTAATTTAGGTTTCAATTCCTCAAACAGCAAAGCAGAATATGAGTCTCTCAACGCTGCCTCCGTCTCGCATTGAGAATCAGGGTTCACATGAACAACACCTTTAGCGACTCACAACTCACCACCAGTCAATTCTATGGAGAATACAAGGCCAAGCATGAGAGGATGGAAGCTTATCTTGCAGTACTACGATAGATCGCACAATTACTCAACGAGTTCGAACTAATAAGAATCCCTAGTGGAGAGAACACTTGATACGATACTCTCATTGCCCTCACATCAATATCGAGTCTAATTGTCAAACGAGTGATTCCCATGGAAGGAATAGAAAAACCAAGCTTAAACCTCATCCCAAGAAAACAAGACAAAAAACAGGATCCTAGCCAACAAAGACAAGGACCGTCTAATCGTACATTTGTCGTACTGACGCGAACTACAGTCCAAATAGCAACCCAAGATTTCGAGATCACGAGATCGAGGATGCAGAAGCTCTGGGACCCATCAAAGTCTAAAATAAAGAAGCTAATGACGACATCGAGATCAAAAGCTTGGAAGATGTAACGACATCAAGATTGAATGCTCGGAAGTTATTCAGGATGTCAAAATTAACAATGTGCCCGAACTTGACGAAGTTGAAGCCGATACGCCAGGGGCAAACAAGCACAACTGACGGACAATAACGCAGATCACGAGGCTAACGGTGAGGCCCATCAAAGCCTCCAAGAGGAACTGGAAGGAAGACCCGACTGGAGAACTCCAGTAATCGACTACATCAAAAACGGAGTTCTCCCAGCAGAAAAATTGGAAGTTAGAAAGCTCAAAGCACGGAGCTCGCGTTATTGCATCATCTAAGAAAAGCTATACAAACACAGCCTAAATGAACAATGCCTGCTCTGCGTATGCGGATAATACGCTTCTGCAATCTTAAAAAATGCACACAACGGTTCATGCAGAATCACCGGAGGATGATTGTTGGCTATCAGGATAAAAAAAATACGGATATTTCTGGCCGACTATTGCATTTGATAGCGAGCAATTCCCTAGTCCGTCTACCTGCATTTTTAGATACACATCATCAAATCATCAGTCACTTTAGTTTTAAACATTCTTATAAAACACATGTCATAGGCAGGGAAGGAGAGCAAACATGCAATGTATCTACCTTATTATTATCGAGATCCGCTGCTTCTTGCCTGGTTCCTTTTATTATGGATTTCAATTATGCCGACAACCTGGGACATTTCTGGTTGTGTTCTCTGCTTCTGTGGCCAGCATGAACCTGCTAGTTCAGCTACCTCTTTGATGCTCTTTTGTGTCCCGTGGTCGACCTCAATATCTTTGTCGACGGACTTTGAGAAGGAGTTTTTCTCACTGTATCTCTTACTGAACCAACTGGCAATGTAGTCTTGGGATCGATTGTGGTCGTAAGCTTTCCCACCACTTATTAGCTCCAGGAGAATGACTCCAAAGATGTAGACATCTACTTTCCTTGAATGCATTCCCCATATATAATTAATTTTGACATTTTATATATATATATATATTTTTTATTCATATAAAATTATATATTATGAATTGGAGTTGAATTGTTGTTATATTTGTGGTTAGTTTATCTTATATACATGTTATATGATTTACTTTAATGATATATATTAAAATATAAATTTACAAAAAAAAGAAATATATAAATTTACATAAATGATTCTTACATGTCACAATCATATGATCATATCATATTTTGTCTTTTGTCTGAAAATGAATGTGAAGTAATTTTAAAAAAAAAATCATTTCACAAATATCTAACTAAAAAATTTATCAAATAGTGATTCAAATTTTTTTTGGATATCAAATAATTTTTTTTTTACCTGTTTCAAATAGGATAGTATTTATTTTTCAGAATAAAATATTTTGTTTAAATTAATTAATATATTTTTTTTTTTTGTAATGAATCCGTTGAATAAAAAAATTACCAAATTTTTACAAAATTACCAAATTTTTACAAAATTACTAAACTTTTACTAAAACCTACTAATGTTTTTACCAAAAATTTACTAATGTTTTACTTAATATTTCTTTAAATGTTTTTAAAAAATTTGTATGTAAATTATGTATTAGAAACAAAAATATATACATATAAGATAACTAAAACAAACATATATACATATAGAATATATTCTAGAACCTTTAAAACCAATTTTGATATTTAAATATTTAATATAATATAGAAAAACTCCATAGGATAACCTTTTTTAGTTTATTTTCATAAAAATAGGTTTAAAGAGAAAAATGATCAAAATATTTTATTAAAGAGGTAAAAATATACTTATAAATCTAGGGTTAATTAATATAGATTTAGGGTTTAGAGTTAAGGGGTAGAGTTTTGGAGGTGGAGATTCAAATATTAAAAAATAAAAAATAAATATTAAATTTTTAAAAATAAAAAGAGTCGATTTTGGTCATTTTTCTTTTAAAATGCTATTTGTGATAAACTTTAAAAAAAAAAGTTATTTGAGATAATTATTCTTTAATATATATTAATCATGATATTCAACTATTAAGATATGAGGGTCATTAGACTATATTTTGGAACCGTTCTCATGTTCTCCCTTGCTAGCTAACACTAATAGAGTTGGATAAGATTGAAATATCAATTAGTCAATTTCTCAATAAAAATCTTCAAAAAGTGAGAAAATATTTGTCATATTTTGATTAAATACATAACTGAAAAATTGGTTTTTAAGCAGTACAAACATTGTTTAGTACCAAGGTTTATTAATAGTAACTATAATATAATTTACGTCGCGGGTGACCTAAAATCTCTATAAGATTATATAAGAAATAAGTTTTTCACGTGTCACACTTACATTAACTTTTATAATGATCATTTACAAAATTAAGTTTAATGAAATATAAACATTATACATAATTATCACTACTACAACTATTTTGTTTCTTTTTCTTAATTCATTTTAATTTACTTTTTCTTTAAAAAATTGCATAAATTATAAAATGAAATATCTATAAATATATAATTATACACATATATGAATTAAATTTTATTTTATTTTATTTATATAGTGAAAAATATTGAAAAAGCAAATACATATAAGCTTTAAAATACACTCACTTATATATATATGTATATATGTATATATATATATATATATATATATATATATATGTTTGTGTGTGTGTGGAAATATATAGTTATTTTTAAAAGATAAAATAATATTGTTTTACTATGAATATAATTTTGATAAAACGATACGAAAACATAAAAATATTTTAATAGCATAAACTGATGATCTACTATGATATTTTCAAAATAAATAAGTTTATCTTAGTTCAAAATATCAAATAACGAAATATTATATCTAAGACTTGGAATTTAGAAGCAAATGAAAGAATAAATTAACTAAAATTTATAATTTAGTTACTTTAAAAATGTTATATTCATGCATGATTTTTCAAAAAGATTAAAAGTCATGTTCGCCTATGCAATATCATACCTGTCATTATTTAGATTTTTTCAATATTAGGAAAATAAAATTAAAAATATATATTTTTAAATCTAAGAATATGAGCCAAACTAAATGATATAACATTTTCATTCAGTTTTTAGCATAATTAGAACTAAAAATGGTTTTCGTTCACTTGAGAAAGATATATGCAACTCAATATATCTAATAAAGAGTAACTTAATCGATCCAAATTTTATATCAAATAGAGAGGTCTAGTTAAGTTATCAACGTATTATTTATAGTAGTATTCTATTTAATTTTTATGCATATAAATTTCAAACGACCCAAAACCAAAAAAAAATGAAAAAAAATATATGAATAAAGTATTAGAAATTAGTTATTGTAAATATTCTATATATATGCATGAACTTTCAAAAATTAACAGTTATGTTTATTTATGCAATTTTGAACTGATACCACTTTCCTATTTATTTTTCAAAATAACATATCTAATTATACAAAAATTTAAGAAAAATATTAGAAATCCAAGACAATACAGAAAATAAATGTAACTAATAAATTTAGTTTTTAGCCTATTTAGAGCCAAGAAACAATTATGGTTCAATTAAAATAAATAAATTTAAAGAAATATACCCAATAAATAAAGAAACCAGTCATATTGTTTATAAAAATTCTTTTATTTATTTTGCATACATATAAATTATAAAACGTTTTAAAACTAATAAAACTGTCAAGCTGAAGCCAGATATAAGACAATAATGAATAACCTCAAGAAGAGGTTTGACCTAAAGAAACAAAGATGGAACGAGAATCTCTACGGAGTCTTATGGGCATGCCAAACAATGCCTCATAAAGCAACCCAAGAAACCCAATTTTCCTTCTCATACGGAGTCGAAGTGGCCATTCTAGTTGAAACCGAGGTGTCGAGCCCGCACCGAGCATTATGTCCTGCAAACGACAAACTCAACGAAGAAATGCTAATCGACATGCATGCTTGATATGATTGAAGAACGTCGAGAACAAACCTCTATATGCATACAAATTTAATCAGCAAGCAGCTTCCCGATATTAAGATTCAAAAGTAAGAGATATGCATACAAATTTAATCAGCAAGCAGCTTCCCGATATTAAGATTCAAAAGTAAGAGATCGAGCCTTCGTCTTTGAAGATTTAGTATTGTGAAAATTATTTGAAAACACCAAAGAACAAGGAGCTATACAACTATGAACAAAGTGGAAGGGACCCTATAAAATAATCAAGATAATTTGATATTGAGTCTATGTACTAAAAAAAATGCAAGACGGGACTCTTCAGAAGACAACCTTGAACGCCTACAACCTCAAAAGTTACTAGCACTAAAACTCCTTTTGGCCGACTTTAAAAGGAATGAGCATTGGGATAGATTAGTTAACTATATATATATATATATATATATTTGAACCTGTTTACATTTCAAATCGTCTGATATGTAGGTAGTGTGAGTGGTTTATTTTTCATTTCCATTTGGCATTTACCATAATGAGATTTTAATTGTTAAGAAAAACCATAATAGCACAAAAAGTAATTTTCCAAGGTCAAAGGCAAATCTAAAAAAGAAAGATGTTGTTTTAATTGTATTGATTTAGCATAGATTTTTTTTTTCTTTTTTTCTCCTTTGAAACCATTTTTAAGTCGTGCTCATTGACCTTCCTTTTACCCTAAAAAATCATCAAAGTTAGTCAAGAGGCATATAAAAAACTTGTAGCAGACGGAAGAATAGAATAGGGTTTTACCAAAAAAAAAAAAAAAGGTATGGAGCAAAAGAAAATCCGTGGATCAACACATGATGATGGTAATGATAGCTAATCTGGCCAGATCATGCTTTAGAATATAGGCACAGACTATTTTTGGACCAAATCAAATTGGGCTCAAATATTTCACGGGTTTTGGCATGCGCCGGATCAGCCCGATTGATACTTCTATATAGCAGAAACTCTATAAATTAATACTTAATAAATTAATAAACACAAGTCCCAAATTTAATCAGTTCAAAATATGATATAAATCGATAAGATAATATATTTTTAGAAAACCTGTGTAAATATATAATCTACTTAAAATCAGAAATTAATAATCGACATGTATATACATTTTATATTAATACCAACAAACCATCATATTAATATTTTTTATTCATAAAGAAATTATATTTTTATTTTCTTAATAATTCAATATATTTTGATGATCTTTAGTAAAATTATATTTAAAACATTTAAATTCTATAAAACATATTTATATTCACCAAACAACATACTAAAAGCCATATAAAATTTGTATTTCAAAAACTAATTAATATATACACAATAAAATCAAATATTTTTCTTATTTTATAAAAATTATATTTTAAAATAGAAAAATCTAGAAATAATTTTTTTTTGTAAATTAACAACTCTATAAATTAATAAAATGTTATAATTCAAATATTATTAATTTACAGAGTTTTTACTGTATATTTATAAATTTGAGTGGATAATCACATATGTTTTTCTATCAGGATGATTGTTATCTTTTTAGACTTGGTCAATTTGGTTTCTTTTTAAGATATTTTCCCCTTTTCTTTCTCCCAAAAACTAGAAACCCGTTTTCAATTCGTGAATTAAAAGCTTTAGCAGACGGAAGAATAGAATAGGGTTTTACCAAAAAAACAAAAACAAAAAGGTATGGAGCAAAAGAAAATCCGTGGATCAACACATGATGATGATGGTAATGATAATGATAGATCTCTAACCATAGAGCATATTCCCCTCGACCTAATGGGAGAGATACTCTCAAGACAGGCAGCGAAATCGATTGGGAGGTGTCGCTCTGTGTGTAAGCTATGGTCTTCCATCACCACCACTCAAAGTTTCATCAACTCATTCGCTGCTAGGTCATCGGCATCATCACAACCTTGTGCTCTGCTAATCTTCAGTAAACGTGACAAGCTGTTTGTTTTCTCCTCTCCTCAAGTAGAGAGTTATCAATTTACAATCCCCCGTGATGGTTTCCTTCAGCGCTATGATTCCGTCCACGGCTTGATTTACCTTGAAACTTCTACGCAGCTCATGATTTGGAACCCAACCATAAAACGCTTCTTCACTTTACCTGAACCTCAAGGCAGCGAGGGCAAATACATCACAGGATGTTTAGGATATGATCCTATTGACTGTAAACACAAAGCATTGTGCCAACTTACAGGAGACAAGATTGGGATTCTTACCTTGGGATCGCCGCAAGAATCATGGAGAATACTATCCCAAGGTTTCCCTAGTCATTATCGACGCATGACAGATTGTGTTATATGCATTAATGGAATCTTATACTATGAATGTTGTTTTGGTCTTTCCCTGACTCATGCCATAATGAGCTTTGATCTCAGGTCTGAAAAGTTCCATTTGATAAACTATCCTCCGTCCACGGATGGTTGTTTTTTCGTATCTTATGAGGGAAGACTAGCTTTGACGCTAACCTCCAATGGCCAATCTGGTATTGAATTGTGGATCTTGGAGAATCACCAATGGGTATACAAACTCTTTCCTACGCCTTATCTTCGTTACACTGTTTGGGCTTTAAGGGATATGAAGTTGAAGGGTGTTACTGACGCCGGTGAGTTTATCTACTTTTATTCACCATTCTCTATTTATAAACGTCGTTGGGACCTTCTTCACCTAAGTTCTGAAGATTGGAGTGGCTTCAGAGTTATATATTTTGATCCTAAGAAAAACAGTTCAAGAGATGTTAAGTTTCTAGGAATTTCAATTGACGATTTGAAGCGACTTCGTGTACATGGATCCGATCTTATGAAAGGCTTAAGTGTTGTACCAAATCACATTGAGAGTCTCATGTCACTGTAATAATTGGTTTACATTTTATCTTGGACTGACATGTAATATTTTTATTAAGATTTTACGTTTTATCTTTGACTGGCATGTAATACTTTTTTAAGATTTTTCCCAACAAGACAGCAACAACCCAACTTAATATCTAAATAATTCTTGACGGTGCAATTGCTAAGGGTCACCATATGCAGCATAACAATGAATCGACATTTTACTTTCATAAAATAATGCAACTCCTGACACCCTTTCACCCAGATTCGTACTTCCTACTAGTGTCACCAAACAATGGGTTAAGCATGAAGGCCTCAACCATGATGAACGTTTAGAGAGAGGACGAGACATGGACACAACAAATAGTAATACACAGTGACTTGTTTACACTCTCCCTACTATTTAATCCCACACTAAATCATATATCCAGCAAACTGCTCACAGTAGATGGAGATTCCCTTTGATTTCTCTCTCTGTACATGTCGTATGGACCACCTTAATGAACTTAGTCCTGAGGGATGGAGTGGGTTAAGAGTTATATATTTTGATCAGAAGAAAAACATTTCAAGAGAAGTTAAGTTTTGAGGAATTGCAATTGATGATTTAAAGCGACTTTGTGTACTTGGATCTGATCTTATGAAACGCTTAAGTATTGTACCAAATCACATTGAGAGTCTCATGATGTTATTGTAAGAACTGTCTTTAAGTTTTTTCGTAGACTGACACTTTATGTAATTTATCAGTTGAGATGTGATATTTGCATCCATTCAATCAAAAATGTTGTCTCTTCAAAAATAAAATAAAAATTACATCCACTCAACAAAAAATGATGTCAAATGCTTACATAATGTTTATGGATGAACTCTTTAAATTCCATAAACAATATTGGATGCAGAAATAGAATAACCATAGTTTTATGGAACAGGGAGTTTGGTTCTCGAAAGCAACTCCGAAATACTTATTTATCGGATGACACTTGTGTACTCTTTAACAACGCAACGGAGACCCGTAATCACCTCATTTTTGTTGCTCCTTCTCGATGCAGATATGGAAGAATACCATTTCTGGAATTGTGCAAGGCTCTTAAACAACAGATTGGAACACTCTTCAGCTGATACTTTTAGAGAAGTGAGTGGAAACTAAGAAGCTCTTTTGTATTGGATATGCTTTCCAGTGTGGGATACACTCTATCTAGAGGGAAATAAACAAGAGAAGACATGGTGAACCTCCAATGCGGCTGCAAGCTCTAGAGAAAACTATTGATAAAAGCATCATGAACAAGTTAAGTTTGGAGAGTGCTAAGGGAGGGAAGCTGAGTGGGTCTTATTGTTCTGATTTGGTGGGAGAGAGTAGAAGTCTGTATCTAAATTCCTTTTTCATAAACTAAATGTATTTGAAGTAAAATAGTTTTTTGGTGAATATAATTTAACATTCATTCAAAAAAACAAAAGAATAACCATAGTTTTAGCAATCCAGCAATGAGATGTTTTCCAATAGAGTTTGGCTGAAAGTTTATACTGTTTAACAAAAAAAAAAAATATGATCGGTAAAAATTAGAACAAATTAAATAAACTTTTGTTTTAATATTTTAGTTGTGACCCATTTCAATTGCTGCAGATTTATTTGCTATTTCATCTGACCATCTAAATATTATTGGTAAGCCAAAAAAGGGTTCAATCGCCACCAATCAATACCAAATATGTTCCGTTCCCAAAACATAGACGTCTAAAGCTAACCAGATTTCTTTATCCTTTTGCAACTGTTGTTCTTAAGAAGCCGGTTAAGCGACAATGATTCTCCCTGACCATCATTCAATAACCGCAGTTCCAGACAGCAAGCCATTAACTGTCGGAGAAGTGTCTCAAGATGAGAATACAACCGATCTTTGTGTTTTGGATTTGTAGATAAAATCGCTGCATTCACAGCGTCTGCCACTACTTCCCTTTGAGATGCTTCTAGGAAATACCCCACATTTGATTCTTCGGGACATTCGTAGACAAGCAGAGTAAAGCAATCCTAAAAAAAAAGAGAAACAAGAGACACCAATCTCTGACTTTGAAACCCATAGATACCAAAAACCAATCCATCACACAAGTTTAAGGTCGCAGAAGCATCAATACCTCTACAATGTCTTGGAATACATTTAAACCAATGAACTTGGCTAACTCCACTCTTCCATATTTCACAGCTTCTTCTAATGTCCCGATCTATGTATGTCAAAAAAATTCCCCAAAGCATTAAGAGAAATAGTCTAACCACCATCGACCTGATGTGCCAAATAATATATAAGGAACAAAGAGCATACCCGTACTAACTCAATGAACTTTTGACAGTGAAGAAGGAAGCAAACTTCTGATTTATCATCCTGCGGATAATACAATTGGGCTAAGAGTTCAAATCAAAATGCGAAGCAGCTTAATGTAACACATATGACTTGTTTCTCAATCCACCTGTACAAGTTGGGGATAGCAATCCCTGAGTTTAGAAAGAGCAGCATCAATCTCACCCTTACCTATAAGCTTTGCCAACCAACCAGAGTAGACATCAGTTCAGTAATAACAAATAAATGCAGTACTAATTAACTTTGCTTTTGATTAGGAATTGGGACAAAGTATAAACAGAAAGATAGTAGTATAATTCAATACCTGTCTAAGAATCTTCCTCTCATTCAGTGCATATGTTGTATCTTGCACATCAAAACCGTCTTCTTGAGCAACGTAGATAGGAGGAACTGTACTGTTAGTAGCTCGGTCGAAAGCATGAAAAGTCTCTTCATACCCAAAATGAAGCAAGTAATTCTTTACAAGCCTGATGACCAAAATAAATAAATAAATAAACTGAAGCTTTAGCTATGCAGAAAGATTATTACAAACCTGATAACAGAACAGTAAAGAACAAACCTATGATTCAGTTTTGGAGGTATGGATGTCTTTTCAATTGATACTTGTTGCTTACTCCTCTCAGATGCTTCATATCCCTTACACAACAGAAGAAGAGTACAGCCAAGTCATATATACTCTCTCCTGATCACACAAACACATAACTAGGACATAAAGGGAAGAGCAAGAAAAAACATTCGCCATCTAACTTCTACCTCAACGTTCTAACAGCGCATATCAATATTAAATCATAAATTCTAAGTGAACATTAAACACAAGAAATCCTCAAATTACTCAAAAGCTAAGACATAGCCAATCGTATCACACCTTAAAATCAAAAGCAAACTTCTCCTGCCCAAAGTTGACAGTAACCCTGCCAACATTAAGAACAAAAACACAGAGCACAACCATGAACCTCACATGGAAACATTTGAGACAATTAAACAAAAAACAAAGAGAAGAATAAGAGCATACTCCTCGTTCTGGCTATGTACAGCAACAGTAGGGAACAGAGGACCCTTGATGTACTTGGAGACAGTCCCTACCAGAGTTCCATTTACGCTACGACCAAACATGTCAGAAGATAAGATATCACATGAAAATGAATTATATCTTGATAACCAATTTCAAACATTGATTTACTTACGTGAAAAAGAACTCTTGAGAATCATAGTTGATACCGGCACCAACCGTATCGCCAGTTGTAAACGCCGGACCAAAGGCTTCACCTTGTCTTTTCCCAAGATATATAAGTCCATCTTCACCATGATAGCCACAAGTGTTGAGTTCCCATCTAACAACCATTACAGAACATGAACAAACAATTAAGATTGTCCTAAACCTAATCAAACACAACACGATTGCAATCTGAATTGTACCCAGGATGCCTTCCGATTTTGAAGTTATCGGTAGTGAAACCAATCGCAACCCTTCCTTTAACGCCAGCATCTTTAACGTAAATCTCGAAGTAGTAAGCGTGACGCTTGAAGGGAGCAGGTTTGTTAGATTGAGCAACGCCGACGTCGTGACCGTGCTGGCCAACGCCGGCGTACTTGAGGGAAAGTTTGTCGGGAGAGACGGTTAGAAAACCGCCGGAGCTGTTGATGGTGTTTAGCTCCGTGGGTGATTCTTCTTCTTCCTCGTTGGCCATGTCTTCTCGATTAGAAGAGTGGCGAAATTTGTGAGTGAAGTGGGAGGAGTTCATTGAATCAAAAAAACCCTAGAATTTCGATTTATAGAAACAGAGTTGTTAGAGAGAATATCTCTTTTGTTTGTTTCGTTGATTCAAATTATTTTTCTACGGATGATTTGATGTTTTATGCTATAAAATCTGTACCGAAAATGTAACAGCTTAACCAAAGAAAGAAAAAAAAAAGACAACGTATACCGGTTAATTCAAACAAACCAGAAATAGTTATATAACCGTAAAATACATTGATATTTTAGTTTTTGTTTAAGTAGAGAAGAGAGAAATGGAAATTGGTGTGCCTTATTCATTGAGTAATGAGTCTAATGAGTTCTTTATATAGGATTACAATAGTTTGGGTACAAAGTATAATTTGGAGTAGGGAACAAGTATATTTAAGACTTTCCATATGGACATCACCATAATATTCATAACACTTCTCCTTGATGTCCATTATATCAAAGTGCTTTCAAAACGCCGTAGATGATGTCTCGTTAAAAATTTCACTTGGAAAATCAATGAAAAAAACCAAGGTTAAGGGAAAATCACTTGAAATTATAACATTTCGTTTGAGTGTTTTTCACTTGTGTGTTCTTTGTTGCTTCGTTAAAACTTTGACATGAAAAAACCCAGTGGGATAAAAACCATGATAAGGAAAAAGAGTACAACCACACTTACTATCATATGTCTTCTCCTGGAAACAATATCTTCAGGATATGCATTCCAATCAAATAAATCTCTTTTAGAGAATTGAGCTTAATAGAAGAAACTCTATTTATTTCTATTACGATATCTAGAGCCTTTAGATTTCTTGTCTATAATTCTCTTTTGACTTAAACAATAGTTTATTGGTCTATTTGGATTTTAAACCAAATTTCTTATATACAATCGTATAGAAATTCGTCTCATATATACGAGTTATTCATTTGTAACTATACAAGTTATTATTATGACTTTCTTTCATTGATTTTATCTTTCAGAGATTATCATTTTTAATGAGTCATATAATTCAAGTTTTTTCCTTCATTGTCAGACTGATAAGGAACTTGAAAGTAGTTGCGTCTACCACATGAGACTATGTCTATTCACAATCAATTTCATATTGATCTTTCTTTCGTGCAATGATTCATTCATATCCCACTTCTTTTACACCTTATAGTGTATGGACTACTGGTCCAAATACTTCTTTCTTTCAAAAGAGTTTGTATCTTTGTCTATTGCTTGTTTCTGATTTGACCAATCATTTATTTGTGTGTACACTTTTCAATATAATTTGTTTTATGATCCTCTTTCTCATTTATCATATCAACTGCTACTTTGCATGCATAAATATCATTGACGTCGATTCGCTTATCAATTCCATTTTATTCTATACATGATATAACTTATTGAGATCTTTTCATTATCTTAGATACCTGAATTTCTTTCAGTCATGTTTAGTGTCTATTCTGGAGATCATTCAAAAACTTTATTTCCTCTTGACCATTATTAATTTATGCTCCTTTTCATTTGTGAGGATTCTTTTCTTTGAAACCAACATGTCTACCACGCTTCAGGCGTGACTTAGACTTACTAGCAGTTTGATATTGTTCTTCTGGAACACCAATTCTTATTGGAGCATTTACAGCTGGTGTTGTGACTTGATCACTCTATTTATTTGGGTCAATAAATGTGTTTGGCAATTGCTTTTCTAAGCTTTATATTTGAATTATCTTTTGGACTTCACATTATCTTTAGTTCGAAGAGCAATGATAATTCATTTCAACTTATATTCTTTCAACTGTTTATTTTCTCCCTTTTATGTTGGAAAGACTGAATCGTTTACATTTCAGTCTAAAAATAAATTTGTACTTAAATCCTTAATGGATGACTTTAGATTCTTAAGTACTAATGGAGATTAATGTCCATCATATATTTTCAACCATATTTGAAATCCCATCATAAAGCTCTATGGTGGAGCAACTAGAATGTATATTGCACATTTAAAATTCATAGATGGAAAATGGTTGGTTTCTGACTCATTGCCAATGATAAGGAAAATTAGTGATTACTTGGTGGCTTGATGCGAATTCGTGTTGCTCAAAATGTTTAACACTTATCTCAGTGAATTTGTTATAGTCATCAAAGACTTTAAGACTTGAATTCACCAATATTATAAAAATGCATGGTGGGTGATTAGTCCACCAACATTTCTTTTATTCATGCTAATATTTTCTTTTAGCCGGTGAAAACCGTATTACCATTTTATGGTATGAACAAGCAACAAGTGTAAAATCATTCAGAAGAATCTTCAGGTTCTTCAATGACCATTCACATAAACTGTAAATATCTTTTCACATCATTACTGAACCAAAATGGTCTAATTGGTTCATGCCAAATTTTTATAAACTTATGGTTTACTATATTTATCTTTATTACACTATTGTTTGTGTAGTACAACATATAAGAAGGTGTATGTATTTTATATAAAATACTTTACTACCTTGAGTAATACTTCTAATTTGAAATGAATTTAATATTTCTTTTGTTGGTTCAACCTAAGTTGTCTTAAAATCTCATAATGTTACATTAAGAAGGATTCATTATTCTCCATTTAAGTGTAAACATAATCTTCTGGATGTTTACTTATTAAATAATATTAAATTCTTTAACTCTTCTCCTCGAGATGATAACACTACAAGTTTATCAATCTCGATTGAACCTCATATTAGAATCAATAACATGTCTTACATGGGCCATGTATTCTTTCTTAAATCCTTCTTACTTTTGAGACTTATAAGAATATAATTCAATAAAGTTTTAAATTGCATTCTTATGTGCAATAATATTATGTACTCTTCTGGAGCATCATATATATTCTCTTCTTGAAAATTCAATTCACTTTATACTACCTTTTATTGTACTCACACTAGTTTTCTTTCATCTTTAGATGATTAAATCATATCTCTTATTTATTACCATCTTTATTTTTTCAACTTCAAGTGAGAGTATGAGTTCTAAAAAGAAACTCTTTGGCTCTTGACTTTGCATCAATAGCTCATTATTTTTTTGAGTCTCAAAAAGATAAGATACAAGTATAAATCTCTTTTGTCAATCATGTGTCTGTTAGACAACATTACTTGTGTAAAATATTGTATTTTCCAATATATATGCATCTTTAGAATTTTCTTTGAGAAAATTTACTTTTAAACTTAACATCTAACATAGTTAAGATTTATTTACAGATTTCAGGTCTTGTAATCTTTAGATATAAAATATTTTAGGTAATCAGATTTATGTGATTATACCTTTTTGGATTATTCTCCAAAATTTATAAATCTTTTAAGGTCAAGCCTTAAACTTAAAACTCTCATAGATAATGAAATATAATAATAAACTATTTCAGATTATAGATATATATATTATCATAAGTATCTTTATAAAAATTACTTCTATAGAAATTATTTTATCCACTAACTTTTTACTATCATGCCATTAATCATTTTTATATTGACTAGTTTTCAATTTAAACAAAAAAAAACAGATGACATGAACAACTTAATTTAGCTAATCAAAGTTCAATTGACCATATATATATAAAAATCATGGACGACAAAAAAAAATCATGACAAAATAATACTTATCTCGATACGAGGGGAATGAAGTGAAGACTGGAGATCTAACAAGATGATAGTCAAACCACTTTGCAAAATATCGCCTTGTATACAAATATACATGATTCTGAAACTTAAAATTTTTGCTCATATGGCTATTTGGTAAATTAATATTAACACTTAATATTTATAATGTCAAGCTAATGATCAAAGAAGTAAGACTATGTAACTATCATGCTACGATACTAACTCATAAAAGTATCCATAAAGCTATACATAAGAACTCAAAGCAAAACAATTCAGAGCTTTATTAGTTAACTACTTAAAAAATAGGTTAAGTAGTGTTTATTACTTAAAACAAACAAGGCATGAATCAAGTATATAAATTATAGAATTTCATAGCTTTGTTAGTTAACTAGTAAAAGAAGACGTTCAGGTAAACTAATGATTTCATCACAAACAAAAATCAAACCAAACAATATAGCAAGAATCACAAATATAAATCATGTGTATACCAAACCGTTTGCTTGAATTTAATAACATGCCATAAGGACAAACTTTATATGCATGAGCTATATTATTATTAGCTATAGAATTACTCATATAGGAATGAACAATTCATGTGCCAGTAACAATAAAATTAGGAATACTTATCTCGAAGAATAACAAACAAATTATTGAAGACGCCATAACAGGAAGATGCCAACGGATAGAAACTTTGGCTTAGGGTTTTGAGTATTGCTCAGACGGCTAGGATTTCGTGTTGATAACGTGTTATAAGTAGAGAAGAGAGAAAGGGAAATTGGTGTGTCTTATTCATTGAGTAATGAGTCTTTTATATATGATTGCAATAACTTGGGTACAAAGTCTAACTTGGAGTAGGGAACAAGTATATTTAAGACTTTCCATATGGACATCACCACAATATTCATAAAAGTGTTTTTTTGTCAAAGGTTTATGACTTGAAAATATTACATCCAAAGACACTTTTTACAATATCAATTATTTCCAAAGACACTTTGAACACTTGACACATTTTTCACTTGTACAAAGACAATATTATTCTCTAACTAAATATTACCGAGTTTCTATATACAAATAAATAAATATTAAAAAGATATGAAAAAGCAATCATAAAAGAAAGACATGACATGACATTTTCACCTTTTTGTCATTAGCTTTTATAGGTTTTAACTTATTGATTTTTGAACATTAAATCACTACAAAGAAGATGAAGAAAATCGATATGAAGGAGAACCACGGTTCCATATGCAGAAAATCCGGCCCCGTCACAGAAAAAGGTATGGGTTTATATCACAATTTTTGTCTTAGTTGAAGAAGTTATAAATCATTTGGTTTAGTCTGTACCGTTTTTGACATAGATCTGTTGTTTTGCCTCATTTTGTTTCTTAGGCCAAAGTCGTGGAGATGTTACATACATGGAGCAGCTTATAGCTGTCTAATCTAAGAATTTCCGAGAAGAGTCTATGGTGTGGGAGAGATTCATCTGAGCCTTTGATTTCCATTGAACCCGTAAAGGAAAAACCTGTTCACTTGAAGGAAACTGTCCACTCCCCACCATAACCACACTCCTCCTAACCATGAGAGTCCCATCCACAACACACCCGACCACCACCACAATCACACTAACCACGAGAGTCCCATCCACAACAAAACTGAGAACCCCAATCTGACCGCTAACCCTAGGAGATTCATCCCTAGCTCTCATGTATCTTCCCGGAAACTGCAAAAAAACTTGAATCCACCTTCTGCAACCTCAACCACCAACAAAATGCATTAACTCCCCGCACTTGCCTCTTAAAATTACTTGACACTGTCGCAAACATCTGCATCCATACACCCACTGACCACCAGAGCCTTAACTACAACACTTCCAACCACAACAACACTCCCTCTAACCATGAGAGTCTCATCCACAACACACCCGACCACCACCACAATCACACTAACCACAAGAGTCTCATCCACAACATACCTGAGAACCCCAATCCGACCACTAACCCTGGGAGTTTCATCCCCAGCTCTCCTTTATCTTCTCGGAAACTGCAGAAAACCTTGAATCCACCTTCTGCAACCTTAACCACCATCAAAATGCATTAACTCCCCGCACTTGCCTCTTTTATTCAAACATGTAATATTAAAACACAACCATTAGATCAAATAGGTACTTTTGGATCGTGTGGATCACATGAAATCACACTCTCCTATACACCTAACACTAATTTAATTTATTGTCTAACTGTCTCTCTAACTAAACTAACAAAACCAAAGTAACTACTTCCTAACTTTAAGGGCAAAAGTGTCAAAATTAAACTTCGGTTTCAACTATTGTGTGTTGGAAGCACAATATGTTCTTTTGTGTAGTAGAAAAGACAAATGTGTCTGGTTCTGTAAGTCACTCTTATGACGTTATGATATTTTCCTTCTGAAATATGACTTTGATTGGTTGAAGATGTGATTTTATATTTTTTTTGTTTTAGTGTTTTGGGTTTGACTGGTAGAAATATAATTTATATTTATTAACTTTGATAAATCATTATTATTCTAAGAAAATTTATAATAATATAAAGCTAACAATTAAGGATATCATTGACATCAAGAATGAGAGTGAAATAGATTTTTATTTAAGGATTTCAAAGGATATTAACGAATTTAAATACAAGATATTTGTATTTCTAAAGGATCAATTATAAAACATAGTAAATGGTTGAATAAGGAAATGGTTATTAAAAAAAAGTAAGAGAAGTGATGGTTAAATATATTTTATCAGCTCTTCCGACCTAAGATATGTCTAACTTTTTACTCCCTTTGAAGATTTATGAAAATCTTGTGAGTGTCATTGCACGTTTTTGGTGGAGCTCGAGTCTCCCAAAGAGAGGGATCTATGGACAAAATGGAAAAAGTTGTGTTTATCAAGAGAAGAGGAGGTGGTTGGCTTCAGGATGATTTATGAGTTTAATTTAGCATCACTGGCGAAACAGTTGTGGAGACTATGATGTAAGAGTATGGGAGGATCCTTGGATTCCAATTTCACTTGAAAAGTCGGCTATGCCAAATGTTTTGGTAGTCCATCTTAGAATGATAGTGAGCAATTTTATTAGCGAAGCCTCAAAGTAATGGGACGTTGCAATGATTGAGAACTTTGTAACACAAGAAGATTTAAATTTGATTAGAAAGTTTGGCCATAAGCCGATCTTTACACCGCGACATTTATTGTTGGAATTTTACCAAGAGTGGTATGTATACTGCTAAGTCAAGATACTGCGTGTCAAGACATTTAATCAAGGCTGGAAAAGATGTGGTCTACACAGAACCAAGCATCGCGAAGCTCTAAGACTTTGTTGGAAGCTAAATGCCCTTCAAAAAATTTGTCATCTTATATGGCTGTTAATCACATGGCATGTAGTACTTGCAAGGTATTTGGATCGTCGTCATATGTGATGTGATAATATTTTTCCAAGATGTGGGGAATATGATGAGTATGTAACTCATGCCATCTTTGAATTGCCACCATCACTTCAAGCGTGTACTCTAGAAGCTACACCATCACATCCAACTATATTCTCTGTGTCCAGCATAAACACTAATATGTATTATCTCTTTTGTAGAAAGAACAATACTGAAAATCCGAAGATGGACATAGACCCTTATTTATGGATACTTTGGTATCTCTGGAAAATAAGAAATGATAAACAATATTAGAGAGATTGATAGAGATCCACTTGTGATAATAAGATATGTACAAGGAGAATGCCAAGCATGGTTCATAGGAAATGAACAAACTGTTGGTCTGACCCAAACCACAGCAGCAACATCTCAAGTCTTATGCTTAGAAAAGATTTATTTGATAGATGGTTCGTGGACATCTACATCAATTTTAGTGGATGTGGATGGATGTGTAAAGATAGCACTGGAAAAACACAGCTTATGAGCACAAGTAACCAAAGAAGAAAAGAATATGCATTGTATTCAGAGCTGGAAGCCGCTACGCTGGACAATGGAAATTATGTTGTCTCATTCGACATGCAAATACTTTGGGAGGGACTACAAAGATGTAACAGTGATGATAGGTGAACCCCAGGCATTGCCAAATTTCTCAACATAGTTAAAAGATATCCAAGAACTAAAGAAAAGATTCAATTATTTCACAATATCCTATATTTCTCAGGGACAAAATGAGGCAACATATTTCTTAGCTAGAATCGCTAGGTCTTACCATAGATCTCTTTGTTTTGGTGGTTATTCTATTCCGGTCTGGTTACTGAAACCACCTTAAACTTGAGTAATGGAATGATCTTTTGTTAAAAAAATAAAAAGAACAAAGTTGTAGATTTTATTATTGTAGTTGTAGATCTTATTGTTGTAGAATTATTATTAAAAATTGAATATAAAGTTGTAAGGAAATTAATTTCTGAAGCCAAAAATATTTATTTAAAAAATTGGGTTGTAGTTTAATCTTTTAATTAAAATATGATTGGTAATTAAATAGTTATGAAAATAAGATATGTGCAAAAGACTCATAGCAGTTATCAATCATCACCTTAGACTTTAGATCTTTAATTGTGGTTTTGAATTTTATTACTTTAGAATTTTTTTTAAGAGAAATACCCTAGGATAGTTCTAAAAAAAATTTTGTCACATAAATAGCACACAAGGAAGAAAAATGACCAAAATGTTTCATTGAAGGGGTAAATATACACTTATATCCGTAGGGTTAACTATTCTAAAATTAGGGTTTAGAGTTAAAAGATAGAGTTTTGGGGTTAGGGTTTCAAATTTTAAAAAATAAAATATTAAATTTTTCAAAATAAAAAGACTATTTTGGTCATTTTCTTTTTTGAAAGCTATTTTTGATACAAAAACTTAAAATAATGCTATTTAAGAGAATTGTTTATTTTCTAAAGCACTGAATATATTTTTTTGTCATCTAAACTTTTGATTAATGCCCAAATGGGCTAGTTGATGCTGGTTTACAATCAAAGCCCACAAGAAGAAAAATATACATAAAATATTAAATCCACTTAAAGTCATCCGGTATAATCATTCACGTGTAGAAGAACGAAGCTCCTCGAGACAACGCAACTGGACACGCATCTTTCATGCTCGAAACTGAAATTTTGGCCACCAAGGACTGTCGCCGCCGTCGTGAATTTCTAGCGGTCGCTTCAAATCTTCTTCCTCTTCACTGTGATTACTCACCAAATCCCAACACCAAGCTAAACAGCTTCCCCTCATCCGCCATCTTGTCTTTCCATCAACCTTCTTCTTCGCGCTACAAGGAGCGTGACGCCGACTCCGATGAAGCAGCGACCAGAGATCTTTTATCCGCCCACTCAGGATTCAGTCATAAACAAACACGATATAACCCCTGTCAAAGCGTGAAAATTCTTCGATTGAGATAAAGAAAAGAATGAAATATGAGTGAGTTTGAGAGAGTTATCTTCAAAGGTTAAACTTTATTGAAACTTCAAACTAAATCGAAGAAATAAGATGATAACTTGAAGAAAAGCTTCAATTTAAGTTTGAAAAATAAAATAAAATCGCTTAAGCGAAGCTCTATCCGCAAACGGAAAACTATAGTCGATCTTATCGATCGAATATTTACAACAAAACAAAAGATAACAAGATTTCCTCCCTCTGAAAGATTTGGAAGTGTTAAGAGGGAGAGAGAATTCTCTTTAGAGTTATTAGGGAGAGAGAATTCTCTCTCTAAAGAAGAGAGAGAGCTTGTCACCTCCAAAGCACTGAATATAAACTCTAAAAAAAAACTGATTTCCTCAACTAACATATTTTTTATAATGTTTTGACTGTATTTAATTTTTAAAATCAAAGCATGATTGTTTTTTAAAAAGATGCAAAAATAGAAATAGCTGTCTACAGCTTTTACAGTCTCTTCTAATCAAATTCATAATCTGGAACTATGAAATTTGGTTGTTAAATTTTCTTTCAAAAAGTATAACACTGCAAAACAAAATTTCTGCAAATATTTGAAACTGTGACAAAATAATGCAAATAACTGAAGATCCGACTCTGGACTCAGTTCATTAAACTTGGATTTTACTTTCCAAAATTAATAAAAATAATTTAAAGAAACTTAATAAAATTAAATTATGCAACTTCAATAGGTTTAATCAGTAAACTTGTATTTATAAAATACACTAAAAGCTTTATTAATATTTGTCCAAAATTTTACATTTTTCTCCACTTTCACAATAATAAATCTTATAACTTTTTTATTTACACGAAATATAGAACACAAAATTTATTCTGTTTTTAACCTCCATTATTTTAGAGTCAGCCTATGTACAACTAGTCAAATACTTGGTTTCTTTAAAATAGTTTTATGTGCAGTATGGAGATTTTTTTTTTTTTTTTGAAACACAAACTTTCATTAAAGAAACTCAAGCATACGAACTACAAATAGGAAAAGAGTTTAAACAAACTCTAGTAATAACATACAAAAACAAATACAAACTAGAAGTAGAGAATCCTCTAAGATAGAATGACAGCGAACTCGAAGCAAGCTTCAAATGCGTCGGAGCAAGCAACATGGAGATTTATCAATCGGTTTTTCTCCTTTATCCAAAAAAATTACGGGCTTCGGACTAGAAATTTTTGGAAAAAAAATATTTTCTTCAAATACACCTGGGGCATTATCTTCTTCATCTTCTCTTAAATTTTATTTGCTGCCAATTGTATGGTTTCATCATGGGGTGGTTTCTTGGTTAATTGTCTGATCATAAAGCATAATGCCAATTGTTAGGCATTATGATCTAACATTATATACATAAGTCCTAATCTCTTAAATAATATGAAACTAATGTTTAACTAACACAAGAATAGTCAAAGAAAACTAAATCCAAAGACGAAAATAATAACAAGATCCACGATGCATCAGTTATGAACTTACTAGTTTCCTTTTCAATGTTTATTTATTCTTCAAAGTATATTGCTGATTGGTTCATCAAGCTTAGCATGGGAAAACTGAGCTTTCAAACAACGTTTTGATAGTTCAGCATTATTCTAAAACAAGTTGACAAAAATTTTGAAAGTTTTAGTCAAGACCGTTTTTTACCATATATACAATACAAATGGAGCAATCCAACATGGCTTTAACTAATTAAGTAGTAGTAACTTAGTGGTAAAATATTTGGAACATGGTATAAATTTATCTGCTTTGGATTCAACTTATGTTGGGAAAAACATTGTTGTTACTTGGCGAGATTGGATTTCAGCCCATGCTATTTAAATGGTAGTTCAATAATAAATTATTTGATGATTTTTTTATATTAGTCAGAAAATATTTTAAACTGGGATCATATAATGTGGTATCTATTGTATTTTGTAGTACTAAGTATATTCTTTGCAAAGCTGATTGGATCAGTTAATAGAACATATTTTGAAAAAAATGACCTTAGTTCAATTATTTTTTATAAGAAAATATGAAAACAAATTAAGGCATAAACTGTTAACAATCATCTATTTTAACACGTCAATTGTTGACGGTAAGAAGATCTGCTGATTTTCATGAAAAATGATGTATACAGAGATTTCTCTTTTGTTATAAATAATAGTTTAAATTCCCTTGTGAATGACAAAAATTTCATTTGTTAAATATGATGTTCTTTTACTTCTATTTAAAATGATAGATGCGACTAAGATCTTCATTTGTATAACTAAATAACAAATTAAATGGGAAAAATTGTAACAAATGACTAAAAAATACAAGGAAAAACAATTAAAATTTCTGATGTTTCTGATGTATCCACATAAAACTCCCACCTATATAAGAAATGTGAAGCCTTTTTACTTTTGAATTTGTCTGACTCACAACGACCTATAAGAAAGGGAAAAAACAAAGAGTAAAATCTAAAGGAAAAAAAATTGAGAAATGAGATAAAGAAGAGAAAAGGTTACCTACCAAATCCCCCACACACGACACAGCAAAGCACATCTTCTCTCTTACACATAATCACATGTTTGTACTAACTTGGTCAAAAAGTCCCCTCCCTTTTTTATATAAAGAGACCCAAACTCTCCGCACATCTTGCTCTCTTCTCTCTCTCTCTCTCACCTACACGCAAACCATATTAATCCACCATGGGAAGATCTCCTTGTTGCGAGAAAGCGCACACAAACAAAGGAGCTTGGACCAAAGAAGAAGACCAACGTCTCATCGATTACATCCGTATCCACGGCGAAGGTTCCTGGCGTTCACTTCCCAAATCCGCAGGTCTCACAAGTATTTTCTCATACTTATTGAGTTTAAATCAATTACTTTGGTCTATATAATCAATTATCATTATTACTTTGATTGCAACAGGATTGTTACGGTGTGGTAAAAGTTGTAGATTGAGATGGATTAATTACCTTCGTCCTGATCTCAAACGTGGCAATTTTTCTGATGAAGACGACAAAATTATCATCAAACTCCATAGCTTACTCGGCAACAAGTAAATAAACTTTCCATTTTTAAAAAATTTCTCAAGGAAATAAATTTTCAACTTTACAAGAAACAGAGAAAAAATAGAAACAAACAAGAGAAATTTTCTTGGATAGTTTTTAGTTTGTTCTCCACAAAAATAGTTTTTTTAAAAAGAAAATGATCAAAATAAGTTTTTTAAAAAGCTAGAAAATAAATATATATATTCCTAAGGTTAATTAGACTTTAGGGTTTAGAGTTAAGGGGTGAGTTTGGAGATCGGGTTTCAAATTTTAAAAAAGAATAAAAAAATGAATTTTTTTTTTAAATATTTTTTTGATCATTTTATTTTTCTAAGATTATTTTTATCACAAATTTTTTTTAAAAAAACTATTTAAGAGAATTGTCCAACAAACAATGAATATTTTTGTTTTTGCAGATGGTCTTTGATCGCGGGAAGGTTACCAGGAAGAACAGACAATGAAATTAAAAATTATTGGAACACTCATATTAAAAGGAAGCTTCTTAGCAATGGAATCGACCCACAAACTCATCGACCAATCAAAGATTCCATCGCCGTGACTCATTCCAAAACGGTGCCGTTTCAGTTATCAACCGCCGTTACTGTTCCACCTCAGAACGGCGCCGTTGAAAGCTCTTTTACCGTCAGACCGAAGACGGAAATTTCCACCGATAACGTAGCATCCACAAGTGGCACGACGACTGATGAGAATCTCCAGCAGAACGGCGATTGTTATTACAATGATAATTCAAGAGACAGTGAGTTGAATCTGGACTTAACTCTTGGGTCCAGGTCAACTTCTTTAGTCAGGTCGGGTCGGAGAAGTGGAACCGGATCATCAGCAGATTCAAAGCCTTGGCGGGATCCAGCGATGGCGGCGCCTTTGTCACTGTTGTGATTATAACTTCAGTTTCGTGGCCTTTTGTTTTAGTTTTGTGTTATATACTTTTTAAAGGCTTTCGTTGGAAATTTTTTCACCTTTGTGGTAAGAACTGAGAAGTTTACGGTTTTTCTTAGGACATTTTCATTTTTTACTTCATAATTTATATTAAAAATAGAATGAAAATAAAGTATAAACAAAAAATTAAAAATCTATTCTATTTTTAAAATATTTTTTTATATTTGTTCATATTTCATTTTTTATTCTATTTTTTTGAGTAAATTATGGAGTAAAAATGAAAATGATCTAAGTAATACGATAAACGCCGTGCATAAGTGTGTTACCGATCATTCTTTTATGAGAAATTCCCTTAGATAGCTCATTTTAGTTTGTTTGTCACAAAAATAGTTTTTAAGGAAGAAAATGACCAAAATATTTTTTTTAGAAGCTAAAAAATTCATTTATATGCATTTATACCCTTAGGGTTAACTAATTTGCACTTTAGGGTTTAGAGTTAAGGGGTGGGTTTGGAGTTAGGGATTCAAAATTCAAAAAAAAAATTAAAAAAAAATCAAAATTTCAAAAAAAGAAAAAGTCTATTTTGGTTATTTTATTTTTTTAGGACTATTTTGTGACAAAAACTTAAAAAAGGCTATTTAAGAGAATTGCCCTTCTTTTATTATTCTTTCTAACTTTAAATCGTAACCATCACCATCAGATTTAAGAGAATTGCCCTTCTTTTATTATTCTTTCTAACTTTAAATCGTAACCATCACCATCAGATTAGTATTTGGTATTATAAAAATATGTAAGCATTATTCGATGAGCATGAGTGAATTTGAATTTCCAAAATAATTGTCAAATGTATAATAAGCGTAATCCATCAGGAGTGATATGTGAACAGAGTTTCGGACTCCTTTGGATAAATCGTTATCCACTTTTCGATGTAGATACAGATGGATATTGCTTATAGCCGAAGACTTCTAGAAACTTGAATTAGGTTACAACGGGGACCATATAATATAGCAACTTACAACTAATATCTTGTTCATTACTCCTTCCGTTTTGCAAAAAGTGTCGTTTTAAAGAATTTTTCGTTACAAAATAAGTATCGTTTTAGGATTTTAATGCATAATTTATTGATTTTGTTTTCAAGTTTAATTTTTTATTGGTTGAAATATGATTAGGTGTATGGGTAATGATGTTTTTTTATAAAAAATATGCAAAATTAAATGTTTTCTTAATCTGTGTGCAAAAAGCTAAAACGACACTTATTATGAAACAGAGAGAGTATATGTTAATACTTTCTTCTTATTTTTTTTTCTAGAACTACATCATTATAGCCCTGTTCAGGACACAGACGCTGCTACTAGCGTTAACTTCAAAATTTAAAACATGCATCTCAGAAAAAAAATTCCAGAGTTTAGACGCAGCAATCATTTCAAACTTTAGATTAGACATGCTTTGGGATGCTGGAATTAACATCGTTATCGTTTCCAAAAACTTTAAGTCAACAGCCGATCGCTAGCGTCCAAACTCTCACATTGTTGTCAGAATTCTGAAGAAATTGTCATTGTTACTGTGCTTTTTTGTTTTTTGGTTGCTTGTCGCAGCGTCTTCGTCCCGAACAGGGCAAATATTTTCCCACAGGTTGTTGCTGTTCACAAATCTCAACAAATTCCCACAGGTTAATCTAATAAAATATTTACTTTCTCGCATTTGGAAGGAAGTACTTTCTGGAGCCACAGCCCAAATGAGTTATGTAACTGTTTCTCATCTCAATCCACATGGAAACATATAAGAGAACATAGAGGAAAAAAGCAATGGAGCAAGCGGTAGTCTGGTTCTCGTAAAGTATTACTCGATTCTCTTTCATCACTTGGCTACTACTCACACGTATGACTTTCTCGATTTCATACTTCAGAGATTAGTATTTCAGGTGACCACCTACTACATCTTGAGAGAATGTAATGATAGCCGTCACAAGCACATCACTAAAACAGTGAAACAATTAGCTGGAGAGATTGGGAAAACGATATGGAATCATATTGTGCCAACTAAGTATTACGCAAAGCCAATGCTCCTGGGTCTTTTACACAGATGGTTCGAAGGTCATGAAAATGTTACATAGTCTGGTTTGTTTCTATCATTTAGTTCTTGAAAATTCTTGACGCATTTATTAGTATGTACCTATTTAACTATTTAACCTTTGAACAACAAAACAGAAATTGTATCTATTGATTTAAATTGGGGTAACTCGGTGCCAAAATAAAGTTACACAATAGGCGCAAAAAGACACTACTGAAACAGGCTATGGAATGTGAAGAAGCAGCTGATTAATTGGGAGAAATGAACACCATTAAATAATTTAATTTAATAAAAATAAATAGGTAAAGAAGAATAAGACAAGGGAGAAGACATGTGACATGTTTTAAGAAAGTAGATGGCCGAATCTATTATTATAACTTATATTGTATGATAATTGACTTCACCTAAATTCTTATAAATATAGATATTTATGCTATAACTTTATCTATCTGTTAGGTGTAATATATATTGAAATATACGGTAGACCTAGAAATCTGCAAGTAATGTGTTCAACGGAGAATCGCGATAGTAAATTAATGATGTTATGATATGGCGTCAGTGCATTGGTTGGAGCTACTAATTATGATATCATAAAGATAAATATTGTAAAATTAAGAGATAGTAGTGAATCATGAGATTTATATATTAAGATTAAAAACAAAGATTTGACTGATAAGTTAAAAGAATTGAATTTGGAGAGCTTAATTTCTCAGTTTTACTAGGTGTTTCTTGCACAATGTGCAGCAGTAAATTTAAAAGCAAAATTTGTTAATGTTTTAGATTTTATTATTTATTTACTAATATTTTTAAATTAAATATATGATCAAAATAAAAATAATTATGTTTTCTAATTGTATTTAAGAATAAATATGTATATATTTAGAAGGACAATTCTCTTAAATAACACTTTTTAAGTTTTTGTCACAAAAATAGCCCTAGAAAAATAAAATGACCAAAATAGTTTTTTTTTTTGATTTTTTTTTTTGAAATTTGAAACCCTATCTCCAAACCCACCCCTTAACTCTAAACCCTAAAGTCTAAATTAGTTAACCCTATGAGTATAAATGCATATATATAAAAAATTTAGCTTCTAAAAAAACTATTTTTGTCAGTTTCTTCCTTAAAAACTATTTTTGTGAAGAACAAACTAAAATAGGCTAGGTAAGGGAATTTTTCTATTTTTTAGAATTATAATCGTAGATAGTTTTATAAAATATATTAAATCAACTTTAATTAAGAAAAAATATAAAATTGTATAATTACCAAAATTTTAAACTAAAAAGTATCTCTTAAATTTGTAGATATCAAAAAGAAACAAATGATATTATAATTTTTTTTTTTTTTTTTAAAAAATTGTATAAAATTTTGAAAAAAAAATTGATAATAAAATTGATAATTATAAAATATAATTAAATAATATTTCAAAGTTTGTAAATATTTATTATTTTGTATTATTATATTATTTAATATCATATTTAAATCAATTTACTTTAATAATGATGAATGGTTTATTACCATATTCTAAAATTTTTACTAAAAATATAAATTAACATTAAATGTTATTGTCTATGTCACATTTAGCTATAAGCGATATCATTATTTCTAACATGATATATTTCATTTTTTTAGTGAAATAATTGTAGAATTTGCAAATAATATATAGGGGATATGTTTTGTAGGTTGAACAAAGTTTTTAGAATTAAACACTTATAAATTTTTGATTGTAAGACTAATTTTAGATAGACTAAAACTTGGTCAGCGTTGTTTCACATGTGTAAAGTCGAACTAATTTGATTAAATAAGTATGTAATAATTGTTTAAAGAATTTTTAATAAAAAATAATTGTTTGGAAGAATTAATTTGTTCATTAATACATTGTGTACGTTACGTGTTTTAGTATTTTTAAGTTTTCAGTATCGGAGTATGGATACAACTAATATCAATATGCAAAAACTTATATCAATATGGTGTTAGAGGTAACTAAAAAGGTTAACCTAAAAAATGTTTGTTTGAGAACAATGTTTGTCTGAAGATAATGTTTGGTCGACGTGAGGAAAAAGCATGAACTGTAAGAGCATATATTTGACCTACAATTTATTATCCGAGATTTGAATCGATCTAAAATCTGATCTAGATCCGGATATCTTAATATTTTATTCTAGATATTTAGATCCATAATTTTTATTGATTTTTGTTTAAAAAATAATAATATATATAACTTAATTTTATTTGTTATATTTTCATTTTATAATATTATATAAGTATAAATTTTATAATAATATATTTAGAAATAATTAAAATTATTATATTACTTTTATTTTAAATTATTGAATATTTATATATATTTTAATATTAGTTTTATTTATTTTAGGGATCTTAATCCAGATCTATATATTCGCTGAATATTATAACTTTTAGGAGGATATCCGACACATGGATGAAAGTTCACGGATAACCAATTTCAGCTACACACACAAGTCTTTAAGAACTCTTTCTCAAATATATTAGAAATCCTTTAAACAATCTTCCTAGATCTGTTTAATCCGATTTACTCTCAGTTACATGCAACTAGAGACGGACCAATTTCTAATTCCTAAAACACAAAGCTCGAGCTGCACCAACAAGTCACTCGTCTTTTAGCTGACAAGAACAAAACTCTTGCTCAACCTTTTTCTTCTTCGAATGCTTAACCTAAACCTACCAAGGCTATCTGGTTATATACATTCCTAGCCACGATATTTAGATTCCTAATATCGTGCTAACTGAATATTCTTTGCTTCACGCCAAAGTAATTTCCTTGCGTCCAATGATTATCTTGCCACATCATTAATCCACAAATATCTCGCCTTGATGTGTCACACACATATCTGCTTGTGTGACACACGCTTTTGTTCCACAGAAACGCGAGCTCCTTCTTGAGCTTACATTCTCCCCCTTTTTATATGAATGTGTTCACCTAAGCAGCCTGTAAAACATAGTACATCCAGACACGCATACCAAGCAGAAAAATAATCTCACACAAATTCAGGGTAGTCTTAAACTGAGATTAACCATCAAGTTATATAACCAGTCACTAGAAATAACAGTCTGTAATTTATGAAAGATGTCATAAGACACGAAAATCACACACACACGGAAATCAAGTTATACTAGTCACTCTCCTCACTGTCTTCATCAGTCTCCTCTTGATGTGCTTGCGTGTATTCTCCCCCTGCTTGGTTGCACATTTAGATAAAACATTATGAGACACATAAACTAATTTATCAAGAGAAAGAAAGCTTACTCCTCAGACGTAAACGAATAGCCTTGAGACTGGCAATGGCTCGATCTATGTCTTCTTCCAGACTAGCGGTGCTCGAATCTGCTCCTGAACCACGCCCTGCCTTTTTGTCTTTAACCACTGGCTTGGGGAAACCAATGAATTCCTCATCATTCTCAGTTGGCGGGATGATGCGCTGAAACTGCAAGACTTGCTGTATCAGGGTAGGAAAGATGATCCGTCGTGTCTTGTCAGTCCCGGAACTTGAGCTCATGTTCACAATCTGATTATACACTAGCTTCCCGAAGTCAAAGCTCTTGTGATGATGGATCATGTACAGAAACTTCAGGCGATCCTGGGTGATGGTAGTGTAGTTGGTGGTGGGGATCCAGTTGGAGCACACAAGTTTGTAGAGAACTTGATTCAGCGGCGTTAGAAATTTTGAGCTCATGTTTTCCCATCGCCTAACTTGATTGTTAGTCAGAAAGGCGCAGACACCATCTATCTCTTCAGCCATGTAATCATGATCCTCTTCAAACCCAGGAATTAGATACGTACCATGTTCGGCTGAAATGAATCAGAGTCGATAACGGTGTAAATTAGACCACACTTTTGAACAACCTTCTTGACATCGTGTAGTTTCTCATCAGCAAGAGGCAGTCTTTGTTGTGTAACAAACTTCCGGGGAGTCAAAAGTTTGTAACGCTTTGCGGCCTGCCCGGTAATGAACCGACTGTTGACTGGAGGGACCTTTGGTCGGAGAAGATCATAGTTTTCACGGACTCTCTCTTGAAAAAGGTCACGGCTTGCAGCATATCGAGGTTCCTTTGGTAGGAAGTTGTCGACTTCCTCATCGGAGACGGCGGAATGAGGGCCATTGGCTGGAGCGGCGGAGGGTGACGGAGTCGTCGGAGTAGATCGTCGGCGTTGGCGTTTGCGAGAAGACGAAGGGACAGATGATGGGGACAATTGCATGTCTCGAATTGGAGTGTGAGAGAGATGTGTCGGCCAACTAAAGAGTGATGTGACACAAGAAGCGGTTTTGTCCCCCTTTTTATTTATCCCTAAGGGACACTCAAGTGGATTCATTAGTGACATTAGAAAGTGGCCCAAAATAGAGAGCCCAAAAACTTTTCGAAGAATGAATTAGTCAGGTCACATTTTTTCATTTCTTACCAACAGTGCTGACACCACTTACAAACGTGTGAGAGATGGGAGAAAAAAATCGTGATGTACGAAGAGCAGGATGTCAACAGCAAAACCAGAACAACTATGGCAGACACTCCCTAGGATGTTCGTCACTTCAGAGAAGAATCACTTATAACAGTTCCCACACATTCTATGTCATAAAAGAAATCGTTCATTAAAATCAATGAGCTAACCCAAGTCTGTAGCTATTTCTCAGCCGAGTAGCTGTCACAGACAAGATCTTTCTCGAAGTTTCACTCAGTATGTTCCTTCATTTACATGCTCGTTTAGTCAAGAAACACTTATTTGGCATCTTGTGTGTATGTCTCTTCAACTCGACAGATAGTACATTTCTTTCTTCAGGAGATTGTTATTCCATTTCATGTAGCATTTGACAGAAGTCAAAGACAAAGTGTGGTGACACCCTGCTTCGAAACGTGTGCCACTGAATTATTTGGACTTCACTCCTGCCTAGTCAGAACAGTGATCGACTCAGAGTCAAAGTGTGGTAACACCCAGCTCCAAAGCGAGTATCCTTCATTCCAGGCCTTGCTAGTGTGACACATTAATCGAACTGTTTTACACACGTTTTTTTTTTTTTTTTTTTTTTTTTTTTTTTTTTTTTTTTTTTTTTTTTTTTTTTTTTTTTTTTTTTTTAGTACTTCGATCTGTATGTGACACACTGATTTGGCTGTTTAACACATGTTTTACTTCAACGTACACTCAGCCATTCTGTGTTTCCGACATTCAATCCAGACAGTGATCAAAGCTCAAACCGAAAATGGGGTGACATCCTGGTCCGAGTTGAGTGCCTTTCATACGTGAATCTAACGAGTACGTATCTGAAGTTACGATGAGTGTTTCTTCTGTAGAAAGACTTGTTGGCTCAAGGTGTTATATGTGAGATGACAATAAAACATGAGATCTTATGTATGTACATCAATTCTCCTCATCACTAGAACTTATTCAGAGGCTCACGATACCCAACGCCTTTCGAAGACTCAGAAAGGTGCTATAATCGAGGGGTTTAGTAAACAGGTCTGCCAGTTGTTTTTCCGACGGCACATGCTCAAGAATCACAATCTTCATCTCAACCAGCTCTCGCACAAAGTGGTGTCGAATGTCCACATGTTTGGTTCGTGAGTGCTGAACAGGATTCTTGGACAAATTTATAGCACTCATATTGTCACAATGAACTAGCATAGGGTCAGAGATAATACCATAATCGACAAGCATTTGTCGCATCCATAGTAGTTGCGTACAACAACTCCCCAATGCTATGTACTCCGCCTCTGCTGTTGATAGAGAAACGCAGTTCTGTTTCTTGCTGTGCCAGGACACCATGTTGTTTCCAAGGAAGAAACATCCACCCGAAGTACTCCGTCTATCGTCGACACAGCCAGCCCAATCCGCGTCGCAAAAACCTGCAAGATTCACATTAGTTTCAAAGGTATAATGAAGACCAAACTCCAGTGTACCTTTCACATATTTTATTATGCGCTTGACTGCATTTAAGTGTGACTCCTTAGGTTGTGCTTGATATCGAGCACAGATCCCAACACTTAGACACAAATCAGGTCGGCTAGCAGTGAGATACAACAGACTTCCAATCATGGCACGATACAGCTTTTCATCCACGGCCTTTCCATCAACGTCTCGAGATAGTTTGGTAGTGGAGCTCATAGGCGTGCTTGCCGTCTTGCTCGTCTGCAATCCGAAACGCTTCACAAGATTCTTTGCATACGTGCTTTGTGAGACAGTGATCCCATCATTCATTTGTTTGATCTGGAGACCGAGAAAGTAACAAAGTTCCCCTACCATACTCATCTCAAATTCTCTTGTCATGGTTTTGACAAACTCATCAACCATAGTCTGTGACGTGCTTCCAAAGACGATGTCATCAACGTATACTTGAATAATCAGAATTCCTTTTCCCTTGTCTTCAACAAAGAGAGTTTTGTCAACTCCCCCTTGTTGAAAGCCAGCCTTGATTAGGAATACTGCCAATCTTTCATACCAGGCTCGAGGGGCTTGTTTGAGCCCATACAGTGCTTTCTTAAGCTTGTAGACATGATTGGGATAATGAGGATCCTCGAAGCCCTTAGGCTGTGTCACATATACTTCTTCTTGTAGGATACCATTCAAGAATGCACTCTTGACATCCATCTGATATAACTTGATTCGAAGAAAACATGCCATTGCTAGAAGTAGGCGAATTGATTCTAGTCGAGCAACAGGGGCAAAGGTTTCATCAAAATCGACACCTTCAATTTGTGAGTATCCTTGTCCTACTAGTCTTGACTTGTTCCTCACAACATTCCCTTCCTCATCTGTCTTATTCTTGTATATCCACTTTGTTCCAATGATGTTCACATTCTCAGGTCTTGGAACCAAAGCCCAGACTTCCAACCGGTCAAATTGCTCCATCTCCTGATGCATTGAGTCTGTCCAGTATTCGTCATTTAATGCTTCCTGGATATTTTTCGGTTCAATTAGTGAAACATAACATCCTTGCTTATTCATCTCCGCCATGAAGCACGCAAGTTTCACCATTTCTTTGAAATCTATTTGCTTCTTCCTGGTGACTCTTTCATCAAAGATACCACCAATGACATCTGCCGAGGAGTGATTTTTATGAACACGTGCCTGATTGAGATCAACCATATCACCTTCAGTGTCGTCGTCTTCTTTATGAGATTCCTCTTTCGCAATCGTATCAATGACTTCACCTGTCTTCTGTGTAACACACTCAATGGTTTGTGTTACTCTTGTCTGATGAAATCCCACACTGTCGTCAAACACAACATTCACATTATCTCCAATGAACTTTGTTCGGTGATTGTAGACCCTGTATGCTGAACTGTTTGTCGAGTAGCCTAGAAACATACCAACATCACTTTTGGCGTCGAACTTCCCCAAGTGTTCTTTGTCGTTGAGAATATAACACAGACATCCAAAGACATGCATGTGGCTGAGGTTTGGTGTTTTTCCTTTGAAAATCTGATAGGGGGTAGTCTTTGTCTTGGGTTTGACGTATACTCGATTGATCACATAGCATGCTGTCCCAATTGCTTCTGCCCAGAAACCCGATGGTACGTTATTACCGCATAGCATAGCCCGAGCCATCTCTTGCAATGTTCTGTTTTTTCTTTCCACTACTCCATTCTGTTGAGGAGTTCTGGGAGCTGCATATTGATGTCGAATTCCTTGACTTTGACAGAATTGATCGAATAGCTCATTCTGGAACTCACCACCATGATCGCTTTTTATTTGAATAATCCCACCTTTCTCTTGTTTAAGCTGCAGAGCTAAGATTCGAAAGCTTTCAATGGCATCTGACTTGTTTCGTAGAAAATCAACCCATGTGTACCTCGAGAAGTCATTGACTAACACAAAGATGTATCGCTTGCCAGCGATGCTTTCAGGAGTGATGGGACCCATGAGATCCATGTGAACTAGCTCCAGTATTTTCTTGGAACTTATCTCCGCAATCTGTTTGTGTTGAACCTTGACTTTTTTACCTTGACAACACGCTCCACAAACTGTGTCTGTCTGTCTCTCTAGTTCAGGAATCCCTCTTACCACTTCGGCATTAATAAGTCGAGTCAAACCATTAGTGTTCATATGTCCAAGCTTCTTGTGCCAGAGATCAAGTTTGGAATCTCTTGCTGAGAAACACAAATGTGAAAGTTTCCACATATAACAATTATTTCCAGAACGAATTCCACTGAGGATGAGATTTCCTTTTGTGTCAAGTGCTCGGCATTCCTTCTTATTAAAAATGACTTCTAGTCCTTCATCACAGAGCTGACTCACGCTTATGAGATTAGCCTTGAGTCCTTCCACAAAATAAACATTGATGAGACGTGGTAATTCATCTCGATCCATCACACCTACTCCACGAATCTTCCCTTGTCCTCCATCGCCAAAAGTTACTTTTCCTCCCTTGATGTGTTGAATGTTCTCGATGTAATCCTGATTTCCAGTCATGTGCCTCGAACAACCACTGTCGAAGTACCAGGGAACATCAATCTGGGTACTTATTTCAGTACTGGTATAGGCAACATTGCTCACTAGATTGGAGCTTTCATGAGACCAAGCAAAGTTACACACCAGTTGATGCGAGATGTTAGTGTGTGACACACTGGTTTCAATGTTTGAGACTTTCTGAGTATGTTCCTTGTAGTTCGGGTACAAATCCCTTTTGGCTACCCATACATGTCCGTAAGTGGATGGTTCTGGAAAGCACAGCTTCATTCTCCAAGCACGCTCATACTGGTGTCTTCGGAAGTAACAAAATCTAACATTATGACCTTGCTTTCCACAGAAATGACATCCATTTCCTAGACGCCTTACCACTCGTTTTCCATGTTCCTCACTGTGAGTACCGTTTGATTTGTTGAATCCTGTCTCTTTAGGCGCTTCTTTCACAAACTCAGTTTGTCCAGTAAGTTTTGAGTTGGAGCCTTGATAGCCAAGACCAATGTAAGACTTTGGACATCGTCCCAGTGTGAGAAGATGATCTAGTGTTGTAGTACCCGTGTTGAGCATCCTTAGTGTTTTAAGATTCTCACTCAGTTGACTCTCTAGCAGTTGGCTCTTGTCCTTTTCTTGGATCAGTAACTCACTCAATTGACTGAATTTTGCTTCAAATTGTTTATGAACTCTTTCTTGTTCAGTCATGGCTCGTTTAAGAGAGAGTACCTCTTGATCAGACTCGTTCACTATTGAGTGCACTGGAGTTTATACACAGGGTTGTTCCAATTCTAGAATATTCACCTGAGCTTTCAGCATAGCCTTGTCTTTAAGGAGTTGAAGATTCTCGTGGCTCAATTCAGCAAATTTGTTGAACAGATTTTTATACTCCAGCTCCAGATCATGATTAAGGTCATCATCCTCATCTTCTTCATTACATGAGTCTGTTGTCACCTGAGGTTTCATGTCATCTTCCTGTCCAACTAAGGCTACAAAGTTCAAGAGAAGTTCTTCACCATCACTGTCACTTTCGGATTCTGTATCACTAAAGCATGCAAGAGATTTATCCTTCTTAAGATTATTTGGACATTCACTTCTAGTGTGTCCGAAACCTTTGCATTCAATACATTTCAGCACTTTTCTCTTTGCAAGAGGACACTCATTACGAAAATGTCCAAAGCCTTCACATTCATGACATTGTAAGTCCTTCTTCTTGGAGTTCTTTGAAGAGTCTTGTCTTGAAGGATGAGAATTGCTTCGATCCGATTCATTTCTCGGAAAGCGTCCAGTTGATCGACTTCCTCCCTTTTCCATTCTCTTGATGAATTTGTTGAAGTTCCTAGCCATTAATCCCAAGCTCTCTTCAATTTTGGTAACTCTGTCATCTTCCTTAGTTTCAGCTGCAAATGCAATGCTCTTCTGAGTGTTGGCAATACGATCATTCTTTTCTAGATCATGAACCTTTAAGATACCAGACAGTTGATCAAACTTCATCTCACCGGTGTCTACTGCAATGTTCAGTACTGCTTTGTATGCTTCGAAACGAGGTGGTAGGCATCTTAAAATCTTCTTCACTAAATCCTTATTTTCGTATTTTTTACCCAACACGGAGGATTCACTAGCCAGCTCACTAAGCTTGGAGATAAAGCTATCAATAGGTTCGTCATCCCCCATTCTTAGGTTCTCGAATCTTGAGGCCAGATGGTCAATTCTGGTTCTTCTCACGCTTGTGTTGCCTTCAAAGTGATTGATGAGCGTATCCCAGGCTTCTTTGGCCGATTCACATCCCTGAATAATCTTGAACTGATCCAAATCAACAGCTGAGAATATAGCAGTTAGAGCTTTAGAGTTGAATTTTGATGCTGCCTTGTCTGAGTCAGTCCATCTCTCCTTAGGTTTTGGTGCTACTGTCTTATCTTCCATTATCATGGTAGGTACAGACCACCCATCTTCAACCGCTGTCCAGGCATCCTCATCAATTCCTCTGATTATGTGTCGCATTCTTGCCTTCCAGTGACCGAAATTTCCACTGTCTAGCATTATAGGTTTGTGTATCGACACGAATTCCTTCATGGTTTCCATGTAATCCGCAGGACCTCAACCTGTTAGTAGTAGTTGATACCACAGAGGTTTCCCGCTCTGATACCAAATGAAAGTTCACGGATAACCAATTTCAGCTACACACACAAGTCTTTAAGAACTCTTTCTCAAATATATTAGAAATCCTTTAAACAATCTTCCTAGATCTGTTTAATCCGATTTACTCTCAGTTACATGCAACTAGAGACGGACCAATTTCTAATTCCTAAAACACAAAGCTCGAGCTGCACCAACAAGTCACTCGTCTTTTAGCTGACAAGAACAAAACTCTTGCTCAACCTTTTTCTTCTTCGAATGCTTAACCTAAACCTACCAAGGCTATCTGGTTATATACATTCCTAGCCACGATATTTAGATTCCTAATATCGTGCTAACTGAATATTCTTTGCTTCACGCCAAAGTAATTTCCTTGCGTCCAATGATTATCTTGCCACATCATTAATCCACAAATATCTCGCCTTGATGTGTCACACACATATCTGCTTGTGTGACACACGCTTTTGTTCCACAGAAACGCGAGCTCCTTCTTGAGCTTACAATGGATACCTGAAAACTCTAGATTCGGATAATGATAGTAAAAACATAGATCCGCCAGATAAGAATCCAGATCCGAATACCTTAAAATACTTCGGATATCCGGTCTTTCCCAGACCTAGCATATATCATACTCATATATATATATATAACTTTTTTTTTGTTCATTCCATACTCATATAAGTATGTATTGAAAAAGATAAAAATATATATGTACAACAAAAGAAACAATCGTGTGCGTAAGAAGAGGAAGAAGGTAGGGAATGTGGGATTTAGGTGAGATCCAGCCAAACATGACTCCCTCTTTTCCTGGAAATCACTTTCCAATTTATGATAATAATATTATCTACAAAGTGATATACCTACCTATTTACATCTTCTAGATGGACTAGATTATAAGCGGATTAAAAAAAATATAATCTACAATATTCGTATTCGGAAGCAACTGAAGTTGAGTTTTTTTCTAAATTTTTTTCTAATTTTTTTTTCGAAATTTAACATTATTTATCAGACTCGAAGAATAATTAGGGTCTATGGAAGTGATTCGATATCTAAGAGAAGTATATTTTGATGAGGTTTATTAGTGACGCAAATCTGTATAAAAAAGTTGAATCTGAAAATATTGCGAGAAGAGAAAACGATACTTTTGTGTTGGTTAAGGAAACATTAGAGGAAAAAATCTAGAACTAAGAAATAAACATTAATATGTTTTCGAGGGTATTAACTTTTTCTGTAATTGTTAACAATCAAAATGGGACATATTTATTAGGAAAAAAATAGTTAATTAGGCCATATTGAAAAATGGTTTGTCCCTTTGTACTTTTGACTCTATAGCTTTTGTCCAATATGCCTTTGTCTTTCTAAATACAAAATTAACCTTCTAATTTATAATTTCATATAAAATTAATTTATAAATTACATTGGCTAATTAAGAATTAATAGCTAAATATGTTTATAGTTTATCTATTTAGTTTATTGATAAAATAACTCTAAATATTTAGTTTTTTTTTTCTCACGATCAACATTATGTTTTCCGTTTTTAAAAATTTTTTTTTCCCAATCTCTCTTAGCGATTCCGTCGATCGATTATGGCTAATTTGATAAAAACTCTTATTCTCAATAAGCTTTGGCTTTTGGTTCAGTTTTGGTTTGAATTTTTTTCGTTCTTCATTTTTTATTCTAGAGATTTAGCTCAATATTTTTTGATTATTTTAGATTTTGGTTAGAGTAGAAAAATTGAAAACCAGCTAATACTAATTTTTTGAGTCCAATTAAGTTTTATTTCAATTCCTGTTTTCCGTATAATTTGAGTTAAAAGTTGTAATCCAAAGTTTAAATTAAATATTAGGTAATTCAAATTATTCGGATAAAATACATAATAATTTTAAAATTTTTTGACAAAAATATTCAGATAATTTAGTTTATAAATAATAGTTTAAAGGTATTTGATTATTCCAAAATTTGATATAATTAACATTTAAAATATACAAATTTTATTTTTAATGTTCGTGTATCCATTCAGTTCGATTTAAATCCAGTTTTTGGGTCAAAATTCAGTTTTTATTTTTATTTTGGTTCTGTAAATATAAAATCCGTTCGAATAATTTATGGTATCCAAACCCAAATCAACTTCATTTTTATTCAGTTTGGTCCCTTAATTTTAGCTAAATGTACACAAGGTTACATATAGCCACCCAACTAAAATGTGATGTCTCATAATTACTTAATTATTAAAATTAATAGTCATATGCATTTAGTTATATCAGGTTTCTAATAGCATTTTAGAATAATATAAACTTGTGCTCGAGCTTATTGTAACATAAACCATAATGATTAAAAGATAGCTCTAAATAATCTTATTACTAGATGTTTTGCCCGCACGCGCGGGCTTAATCGTTTTACAAATATTTATTAGTTTATAAATTATTTATTCAAAAACCAGTACGATAACTTATTATTTATGTTTTCAAAAAAAAAAAAACATAAAATTATATATACCAAAAAAAATCATGAATATATATATTTCTATTATTGTGTTGTAATTTTAAAAGGAAATATTAACATATTATAAACATTTTAGAAAATATCTTTATACAAAATGTTTTAGTTGATAAATATTTAATTATAAATTGTTTATATGTTATTCTCTAACTTTTATAATTGAAAAAAGAAGATAACAACACAATATATAAGAATTATCTTATTTAATAAAATTATAATATTATTAATAAAAATTCGTTTTAAATTATATAATTAATTATATATATAATTCATTAAGGGTAATATTGATATTAATCACTTAATTATTATAAATGGTTTTATATATTTTTGACTTTTAAAATTAAAAGATATGTTTTAAGATAACAACACAATATATAAGAGTTATCTTATGAAAAAATAATATTATTAAATAAAAATTCGTTTTTGATTATATAATTAATTATATATAAAATTTATTAAGGGTATCATCGAATTTAACCGCTCTAACTTTTAACATGAGAGCTTGGATGCGAAAAATCATTTCGCAAATAATAATATAGATAATGCAAAAAGAAAAGAAAAGGAGATAATTTGAAGTTGTCATAAAAAACTAAAAAATATGGCTTATTTTATAAAGTTGAAATAAGTTGTTTTATCGACAGCTTTTTAAAAGTAATTTTTAGAAGATTTCTTATAATCTTTTAATTTTTGAAACAATTAAGAAAAAATTTATCACCAAAATGAATGATTAAATTATTATTTTTTCATGTTTCAAATATTTGCTTTAATGAATTCTCCGTTTGATTCATACAAGAAAAATAAGATCAATGGCTGCTGAATCACATGAACAATCTGTGAACCACAAATCAATAGAACACACTGAATCGTTCAATGAATTCTAAAACAGATTTTTGTACAAAGACTTTAATTGATAAACAAAATAAACTGATTATATTTCTGGATTGATTGAAAGGTAAATATTACAATGGACTAAGATGATCTTATATAGGCCGTGTCTCATTGCTCATAAATAAGGAAAATAAGAAAAAAACACCTCAAGAAATCTAAAAACTAGCCGTTGAAGTGTTTGAAGGGATTTTGGCTGAACGAAAAAAACTTAAGTCTTCTGGAACCTGTAAGGATATAAGGGGTATGTGATCTCTCTTTGGATATTTTTGGGTGCTTGATATGTGCTGATATCGTCCACCAACTGATTAGGAAGGAGCTGTTGAAGTTTAAATGCAAAAAACTCTAAATAAGGTAAGTATGGGGAAGAGTATATCCGCTTGATCTACTGGATGTTGGTGCATGTTAGGAAATCTAGGGTGGCTTTTGGATGTTATGTTATCTCTCCTGATTTCAATAAATAATTTTGGGTCGAACCAATTTGAAGAAGTTGAAGACCTTCTTTAAATAAGTCAGTTTGATCGGTTTTAGGAAATTGGTCATATCTTTAGATTTTCGTGACCATTTCTCATCATTTTAGTCTTTTGGCTTGGAAAGGGATCAATCTTGAAGACAGGGGTTGGGATTTTTGAAGGCCGCTTCATGGTTGGGCGGAAAATTACTTTAGTAGGCTAATACTCGTACATGGATGGACTGTGAAACTTCTGGTTTGTAAATTCCATATCTTTCTAGTTCATGCAAATTTAAGGATGCTCCCACTTCTCCTCTGAACATTTTTTTTTTATTTATTTTAGAATTCAGGAAATTTTATTTCATGGAAAAATTCATCTTTAATGGTGAGATATGATTGTTTTAGTGCACATATGTCCTGATTGGTTCCTCGGTTGGTTGATTGGTATATCTGGTTGGTCAATGGTCCAGCTACCGTTCTGTTATTGTATCATCCCCTTCCCTCTGTAGAAATTTTGACCTCAAAACTTGATAGTATGCGTCAAAAGATAGCAAGTTAGGTTTTATTCTCTTTTGAAAGTCTAGAACCTTATCTCTGCAATGTGTCAGTTTGGGGATGTATGGTGCATCTGATGGTTCTCTATTGAAAATATAAGATATAATCATGTCTCTGCTCTGAACTTGGTCATTTCATTCTTCATGGTTTGAGGGTTCTTCACACTTCCAGTAGCCTCGATTCTGTTTTCTTTTGGAGTTGATTCTTCTAACAACAAAACATTATTATGTAGAATTTCTTTGAAGCTTTCTTCCTTACAATTTGTTATAATCTCAACATTATGGACATAAGAAAGTTTATTACATCTGTTCTTGGAGTTGTATAACATGTAAGGGCCAGACTTAGTTTGATAGCATCAACAAATTGGATTTTCTTCTTTGAACAACTTTGGTTGATTTTTTGCCCTTTTTAGTTTGTATGTCCTTTTTCTTATTTTATTAATAGATTAAAACCTTTTGGCAAAATACAAGTGCATGATTATAATCAAGTGATAATGACATTTGAACATTGGAGAAACTTAGTGTGGATGGATCTGAATGGAAATGATTCAGAATCTCTTTGGTCTTGTTTTTTGTCACAAACTAAGATCATCAATGTTAGTGTTTCTTCCCTTTTGAAAATGTAATCTTCCTTTGATTCTTGAAACTGTTTCACATTCTCTTGGACAAGATAATTATAGTAGAAACTTCATAAATTATTACTCGATAAATTAATAAATTTTAGCAGTTCTGAGTTGGACTGGTGTAAATTATGACACAATTCGATAAGATAATAATTTTTAAAAAACTCTTACGTTAATATATGGTCACAGTATATACATAAATTATTAATTAATGTATATCAAGTTTATATAATTATAAAAATATATTGTATAGTTTATTTTTTTATTCACATTGAAGTCTATCTTTAATATTTCTAAATATATTAATATTATTTTATTATTTTAAACCTAAAAATTTGTTTATATTTACAGTATATATTTTCTATACACCAAATAGTCGAATAAGAATAACATAGAATTTGTAAATGTAAAATTTATTTAATACATATAACCGTAAAATCAAATGTTTTTTTAATTTTACATAAAACATACTTCATAATATATAAATCTAAAAAGAATTCTTTTTTGTAAATTTGTAACTCTATAAATTAATAGATTATCAAAGCCCTGATATTATTAATTTATAGAGTTTTTACTGTACTTTAATCTTGTCATAGAGTTTATAAAGAACACACTGGCCTAAGGTAAACTTATTTAAGTAGTGGCATTTGAGCAATTCAAGATTATGATTGTGTCTTTCACTTAATGTTTGGTTCTGAGATGATCTTGTGCCTTGATTCATCTCTTAAAGTGGTCATAACAATCACAGTACATCCATTCGTGAGCCTCCTCATGTAAGACATTATTTTGAATAGTATGATTTTAGATCAGCAAGTGAAAGAGGTTTAGGTGATGATGACCATGTTGGTCAGAATTCATTGGGCGAGAGAGGGATCCAGGAAGAGAGTTGGAAGACTGAGACTCAAGTGAGGATTAACTATCCAGAATTTTTTTTAGGATAGTATTCGATAGCTGACTCATGATTTGAATACGTGGACAAATTTCTTATTAGTGGAGAGAGTTATAACGACCCAAATTTTGACTCAGTTAATTTGGCATAGCAAGACCCATTAGGAGTTATTTAAATAAATCTATCTCATTATTTTATTCAAAAAACTCAGTGCATCGAAACCCTGCATAAACTGAGCTGACAAGGAGTTAGGAGAATGTGCCGCTGCCTCCACCATCAACTAAATGTGGCCCGAAACCACCTTTTCCAATTTGGTTTTGTGTGGCCATTTAGAGAATTGTTGATGACTCTCTAACTATACCGTTTTCGTGAATACAAGTCCACCATTGAATTCCTGTTGGCGAGATGAGTTCAGAGCTCCATGATCAACTAAACACTGTCGCGATGCGCCCTCACGCACTGCCACTCTCCTTCACTGATCCGCGTGTGTATCTCTAGCTCTGCCACTCTCCTTCACCATTATGCCCGTGTATCTCACGTGCCGTCGTCCTCCACTGCACACTCCGCAAGTGGGTCTCACACATCACTGTCACCTGCTGTTGTCTGCAGCCTCCATTGATTTATCAGTAAGATGCCGCCGCCCTTTCGCTGCCGGTAACCATGTCCGGTGACTCAAAAACTCGACTTAGTCGACTCAGTGAGGCAACTCGGTGACTTGGTCAACCGTTTTCTTTGATTTGATTTTGGTTTGGTTAGGTTGACTGGTTGATTTAAATTGAATTACTTTCGATAAAGTTAAACCAGTTAGCTTAATTAATTTGATTTTGGTTATGGAAAATTAGATGGTTCAGTTGAAATCGATTTCAGTTAAGGAAAAATGGTTGGTTCAAATCATCAATTTGTTTAAGGGTTAATCGGTTTTGTTCAGCGTTGACATGGTTGACCGCTGACCATGTCAGTTGACTTTTCTATTGACTTTAAACAAACTACCGGTTATCCGTTTTTAACTATACAAAAGCCGTTATGACTCGATTTTGTGCCTTCATTTTAGATTTGGAGTCTGTTTGAGCAGTTGGAGTTCATAGTCACCACTTTTCCACATTTGCCAAGGTGAAAGCTATTTCCGTTTATTCCCGTGCTAGTTTAGTAATAGTGTTATGGAAAGTCTAGGATCAAAACATGTGTCGACTCTGTGAATCGAGTCTTTTTGAGAATCTTGTGTGTTTATTATATTATGCTTGTCAAACCGGTAATAGGGTGCTAGAAAATTTAACAGTTTTTTGAAATGTAGGGACTATGTAGCAATTGCGGGTTCCAGAGACGTATTAGCTAACGACGCAGGTGTATGAGAAGATTCTAGGGTGCAAAGATGTTTGCATAACGACACATATGTTTGAGAGATTGTGGGTGAAAATACGTTTGCATATCGACACATAGTGGAGATTGCAGGGCACATAGGTGGCTTTCAATGCAGAATATACACATATATTCTTATAAGAAAATGTGGAGTGCAAAGATTAGCTATGTACTATTATCGCATTGTTTTTTTCTTGTATGAAGCATTAAACATATGTTTGTTCTGAGTGGTGTACTAAACACCATATTTATTTCATATTAGAAATATGCCTATATAATTGTGGTATTATGTACTAAATCAGTGGTTGCACTGGTTGCGTTAATATCTCATTATCTCAGTGAGTGACTTTTATTTTACTCACCTTTTATTTTTTTATTTTTTCAAGTGAGACTGACATGATTGATTCTATTCGGATTAGTGCTTTGACATTATTAATTTTTACTATTTCTTAGAGTTTCAGTTTATTTTTTATTAAGATTATTCGGGTTTTATTTCTTTATTATATTTCTCGTATTAAAGATGACTTTCGAAAATAATAACATGGAAATTACAAAGATTAAGTTATTTGAATTTAATAAGAAAATATGGTGTTACAGACTCATGATAAAGACTCCAACAGGGGATGACCTAAGAATCATCTTTTTGAAGATTGAGGACACTATGTCACTACAGAGAGCTCATAAAGAAAAGATTGGATACTAATCTTCAAAGATATGCATTAAAACGAGTATTTATGTAAGACATAACCAGATAATTTATTGGGAAAATTAGAAAAATAAGCCATAATAATATCATTTTTGTCTCTTTATACTTAGTCAGTTTTAGACATACTTACCCTCATAATAACGAGAATAATTATTAAAAATTCTATAGAGTTCAGAAAAATATGAAATAATCAATACAATCATAAGAATATTTTACATGTTTTGATATAAAAAAAACTAAATTCCAAAAGCAATTAGGATGTGTTAATCTAGATTTATTAGAATGTATATTATAACTCCTTTTACAAGGATAAACTATACGTTCTAACTTATTTTCAACGTTTTATAAAAGTTAGTATTCATATTGTAAACTTTTCTCTATGTTCTATTTAAGTATATAATACGTATGTCTCAATTCTAACCAGAATGCTTTGTTATTTGTAACATACAATATATATTATAAGCTTTTTACTTCACTATAGAAAATATAGAAAACGTTTATCTATATTCTATTTTTTACTCAATCATATATTGTAGATAAAATAGTTAATTTCTTACATTTATGCTATCTTCTAAACATGTTAGAACTTATATTCTAACTTTGTGTATTTGTTTAATCCTATTTAGAATATGTATTCTATATTTTTAGTTATTTTATGTTTTTAAATATGAGAAAATATAGGAAACAATTTTAACTAACTTTTATTCATAGTTATCTTGTTTTTGATGTTATATTACATTGAATAAAAAATATAAAGAAAATTATCTCAAAAAAACTATTTAAGTATAAAATAAAATATAAAAATATTTTATTTTTATTATTTTTGAATAATATGTATAGTACGTATTTGAATTTGAATAAGATATTTTCTAATTTTTATTTTAAAATTCAAAAATTCTTTTTGAAACTAATTTTAAAATTTTATTTATTTATTTAGGGCCATCTTAGAGAATTTCTCAAAATATAATTACTATTTTAAAGTTAAATAACTTTATTTGTTCAATTAGAGGGGTTAATTTCGTAATTTGAAAAATTAAAAGTATATTTAGACAAACTTATAATTCAAAGGTATAATGAAAAAAATTCATTCTCAATATGTCTCAATTAGCCAATTTTCCCTAATTTATTTATCTAATTACTTATTAATTCTATCAGAACTACAAAACAAAAATATCGGTATATCACAAAGGGAAAATGACAATTTTCTCAAATTGCATTTTTAAGTTTTTGTCACAAAATAGTCGTTAAGGAAGAAAATGACTAAAATATAATTATTTTTATTTTGAGAATTTAATATTTTTATTTTCTAAAATTTGAAACCCTAATCCTAAAACTCCACCCTTTAACTCTAAACCGTAAGTCTTTATTAGTTAACCCTAAGGATATAAGTGTATACTTACCTCTTTAATGAAATATTTTGGTCATTTTCTTACTTGTGTGCTATTTTGTGACAAAAAAATTTTTAGAGCTATTCTAGAGTATTTCTCAAAGAAAAATGGTGCATAGTGGAGACACATCTTGTATACAATAAATCATGGAAAAGTTAAGGACTATCATACAATAGAACCTCTATATATTAATAATGTCGGAACTTTAAAAATTTATTAATTTATAAAGATATTAATTTACAAAAAATTTCTTATTTAAATTTCTTATTTTAAGATATTTTTATTTTAAAATAAGAAAAATATTTGATTTTAATGTATAGACATTAATTGTTATTTTAAAAAATTTGACATTTATATTAGTTTTATTATATTATTTGGTGTATATAATATATATTGCATAGAACTTAAATGTGGTTTTAGATATAATATTACTAAGTCTCATCAAAATATATTAAGTGTTAAGAAAATATAAAAATAATTCTATTGTGAATATAAAATAAACAATATAATAATAGATTTTTACTTATATAAAATATGTATACATATAAATTATTAATTTATAATTTTAATGGAACTATATATTTATATAGAATTTTCTAAAAAAAATTATTATCTTACTATTTTATCAATTTATGTCAAATTTTGATCCGATCTAAGTTAAGACCGACAAAATTTATTAATTTATAAAAGTTATTAATTTATCGAATTAGAATTTGTATTTGATTTGATGAAAGGAGGCATTTTACTAGTTTAGTAATCAACTGGTTCTTTTTTTTTGATAAGTAATCAACTAGTTTAGATAAACGAGACTAAGAGAGTTATGAAACAAAACAAACGAAAGGTCTTTGCATTCCTTTAATCTCGAATAAAGGACAAGTCTCAAATGACATAATATAATACAAGAAAAAAGGTTAAAATCAGCAACTCCATGATGCAGATCTCTTGATAACAGGTTTCATCTGTTTGTCTTCTTCAAGAGAGATCATTCCAATATGCGAAGGATCTTCAAGCATCATCTTCGCAACCAAGTAACCTGCGATTGACCAAGTCTGGTATTTTCTTGCTTGTTTTCCAACGTACCTTCCTAGCTTACCGTCGTAGTACTCTGGCCAGCAATCTCTGTGAAGCCGTGACTCAATTAGATCAATGGCCCGTCTAGCTATTTGAGGCCGACCGGTCTTGATGCACGCAGCTGTCAACATCCACAGCAAAACTACACAAAGAAAAAAAAAAATCCGCAAAAGCATAAATAGATATTCATATGGCAATGGCATGTTAGTTTGGACCAGATAATGCTCTAACCAGGCCAAGATCCGCCGTTGTGGTAGCTCCATCGAGTGTTCTTAGGATCACAACCTGTGACGATCCGCCACTCATGGCTCTCAATGCAAGGGTAACATATCTTGAGAGGCATCTCACCAACCAGCTCCTCCCAGCGATGCTCAAGAAGGTCCATAATGGCCATTGACTGTTCCGGAGTCGCCAGAGAAGAGAGGATGGCGACACAGTTGCCTAAAGAAAACCACCTGAAGTCCATGCGGGCCGGGCTTACATTTCCGACAAAGTAGCCTCCACGGAGAGGCATGAAGTCGAAAACCCAATCCGGTATCGAGTCCGGCATCACGTTAAACTTGTTCACCGCCGTGTGTGAGTACTCCTCCGTCTTGAACCTACACAATAGTTTCATCATTTAGTCATATTAAACCATATGTTATACAAATTCATATTCATTTTGAGGTTACTTTACCTGTAGATATCATTGAGTTGCTGAAAGTCGAGCCAGAAGTAATTACGCATGTGGAAACTCAATGCGTGAAGTCTCTTCACAATCTTCTCTATGAACTCTCTTCCTTCCTCGTCATGTTTCAGCATCGACAAGGCACTTCTCAGCGCCATGAAAAACAGAGCTTGAATCTCGATAGGATATCCATAAACTCCCTACAAATCAATATATGGTTTTTCTATGTCAAGAATCATTAAAGAAGTATGATAATAGATTCCAACAAGATTGTTCTTACCATTCTCCTATCAACCATGGAACAACCGTCAGCACAAAGCAGCGTAGGGAAAGTATCAAACCCTTCAGACAAGCATAGTGAGAGTATAAGCCTTATTCCTTTCTGACACTCTGGTGTTTCAGACAGAGTCAAATCTCCTGTAGATTTCGTGTAAGCACGGAGAAGTATGATCCACCAAAACCCTGAATCAACAGGTGCTACTCTTCCTATAGCACTTTCTCCAAAATCCGCAGCGATTGTATCGGTTTTACGGACTGGATCATGAAGCACCTTGAAGCTCGCTGGCATAACGCCTTCCCCAAGCTTAAACCGGTCGACCCGTTTCTCCCAACCTTGAAGCTGAAGTGTCTTGAGCAAGAAGTTTTTCACTATATCCGGCTCCCCGTTCATCAGAAACGCCAGTGCACTCGGTACAAAGTCTCGTACAAACACCTACACACCAAACCAAAATCACAAATGGAGATTAAGACCTTCCTCAGAGGTATAATGGGTTTTTGTGTGTGTTTGATTATTACCTGGTCGTAGTTCAAGACCTCCTCAGAGGCATGGTCATAAGCTGCAATGGTACCAACGGGTTGACCACGGAAGAAAACCATTGACCTTCTCAAAGCTTCCCAGGCCTCTGCAACCATTGGATGAGGCTCGAACGAGTTCCTAACATAAGAGAGAGGTGTGTCCACAAACGACCTGCTTCCAGGGGAATGAGCCATGTCAAGATCATGTCTTGAGTAGCCAGTTGATAACTCGCTCATAGACCTCTCATCAAACGATCTCTTCCTTTCGATCTTGAGCCTCGGCTTGTCCAAAGCTCGAGTCAGATCGAAATCATCCATCTCGGATAAAGAACACTGTGATTCCAATGGTTCTTTAGGACATTCCATTGTTCTTTGGTTTTAACGGACAGGACAAGATCTGTGATGGTTTCAGAGACAAGAATCAGTTACTTGAAGATAAAACATAAACAGAGATTTGTTTAGTTTTAGTAACAGTAATTGACTTTGAAGCTAGCTGTCTTTTTTTTCTTTTGTTCAGAATAATACTTATCCAAACAATTAAATGAACAAATCTATGTTGACAAAAAAAAAGAATTATCTAACAATAATCCAAAATAGTTAAAATCAATACATTTATTTCATATTTAATTTTATTAGGAAAATTTATGTTAATAAATGAAACAGATCAAGATCCATGAGAATGTTATTAGAGTCAACTTTCAATGGGTAGGTAACGAGAACAGATCTCGAGAGAAACCAGATCTACAATTTCCAAGACAAGATTGGTAGGTAAAGACGAAGATACATACATCTTTTAACATAAGTGAGTGATATATAAGGAAATCAAACCTCAGGGGACGAGGGGAATTGGTACCGGCGGCGGTTAAAATGATCGCCGGCGAAGTCGCCCGAGAATGGGAGAGAAGGGGACACAAGTGAGTGGAAAAAGGGGAAAAAAGAGTCATGAAGAGTGAAGCTGTTATTTTATAGAGAGAGGGAGAAGAAAACAAAACGGGACTTGTCAAGACAGAGACCGAAACACCAACACGGGTCTGGTAAGAAAAATGTCGACGAAAGAAACAGGGTTTACCGGTTATGACCGGTTGCTTACTGGTCTACGTGGATTAAACGGCGACGTACAGATGAGTACTTCTGATTCTCATTGTCTGATTTGGCTATCTGGACTTTTCGCTTGGGATACACAATTTATCGGTTTCCCGTCCCCTTTTTCTTAAGTTTTTAAAATAATTTTAAATCACATAAAGCAAACCCCAATGTATGGACTGGTAGGTGGACAATATTTATTTAATTTTTCTTAAGCTTGTTACTCGGTGGTTAGGTGGACAATATAATAATATTTAAAAGAATTCCATATTTATTTGCTTTTGGAGCAATCTGTGTGTAAAATACACAACAAATTATAAATTAACTACGCCGATGAAGAGATAATTAACTATGTCATATTTGAATGTCTACCAACCAAACATACTTTTATCCGAAAAAGCTTATTCGTAAAAAAATTTAGAAGTATATTTTTTTTTTAGAATTTCTACGAATCCATAAAGTTTTTCTATACAATCAATTTTTATAAATATTAATTTCTAAAACATCTATCTTAATGGAACGGAAGAAATATATATATATATATATTTTTTTGTCACTTAAATTCTTTGATATATTTAAAAAATATAAAATGAACATATATTCAATAATTTTTATTTAGAAATACTCTACACTTAGTGGAAACAGAGACAATACTTCGGAAAGAAGCACAAGTAGAAAAATAAATCATTAGTAATCAGATATCAACTCACATGAAGAAGAAATACAAACATTCAGGAAAGATAACAATTTAGAAAGATACCTTTATGGATACCTTTATGGATACCTTTTAGAAAGATAACAATTTTTTTTCAGGAAAAAGGATGGTATACATTGGAAGTTTGAAGGATTAATTGGGCAAGGAACACAAGAGTCTCTTAATCACACCTACATGCAAAAATGGAAGCCTTTGTTTGTATAATGGAGTGTATGAAAAATCTTTGAAAATTTAATATCATGTCTGCAACAGATTTTTCTCAGTTAGTAAAAATGGTTTTGGAACCAGAAAAATAACTTACTTTTGTAATTTACCTTGAAGACATTCAACGGTTAAAGGATAGTTTTTGTACTTTTCAGCTCTTTATGTACCTCGAACTCAAAACAGAAGGGAGGATACTCTTGCACATGGTGTACAAAGTCAATCTTCATACTTTGTCCATATGGACACAAAGTCTCCAATTTGGTAAGTAGAGTTTTAATCGAGTCTATTTAAGTTGATGATAAAAAAGTTAGAAATTAACAAGAATCGAAGAATACCCCTAATCAGATAGAGGACCAATCCATTTTGAGTATGGAATGACGATAATCATCTGTCCTTGGGTTGCTTGAGAAAGAGAAACGAGAAGTTGTGTGTAATCGTGACAATCATCATAATGATTACCCTTAATAAAAAAGTACACGCGTGTAAGTAAAGGCGTAGCCTGCAAACCACTATAAATATCCATCAACTTCTGACGATTTGACTGCATTTAGTGCTTGAATCTCTCCAATATTTTGGTGTATGCAAGTGCGCATACAACATATATGTAATACAACTTTCATGTATTGGTTTCGTTTTATATAATACACACTTAACCGAGAAAGAAATCAACATTCCCACTATAAGCTTGTTAGCAATCTAACCTTCACCTTCATATAAGAATCTCTAATGTTTCCATATATATAAGACGTTTAGGTAAAATCAAAACTTTTCGCTTTAACCTTTTATGGGGTTCATCCTTTAAACATAGAGCTATTTGAGAGAGACCTATAATATATGTGAACATTAAATATAATATATGGCATTCTTTCTGTTGAACCTGGTAATTAATAATGATGGTTTATAACTTCATTTCTTTTACTGATTAAAAGTTTGATTTTGTGTCCAAAACGAAAACTATATACTGATCAAACTTAGTAGGGTTTTAATCTTGCAGAGATGGAGGCTTGTGCGGTTATGGCATGTGAATAGAATAAGAACGACAATGGTAAATGGAGTTTTCTCTTGGATCTTACATACTTTGGTTTCATAGCAATGATACGAAAAATGAAGTAGTGGAGCCTTTGTCAGAGTATTGTGAGGATTCAATATGTTTTAGAGGAAAAAACTCCAATTATTCTTTCTTACCAGTTTCCTGATTGGGCCAATGGGCAAAAAGAATGTTGTGGGCACAAAAGCTGGATCGACCAGATGGTCAAGTTTCTCAAAGATCAGGTAATCGACAAAGGTTGATTTAAGGCTGGTTGTGCAAGATGAACCTGAAATGAAGGCAAAGAAAATGAATATGAGTATAACTAAGAACAAAACAAAAGATATGAATGAGATTGAAAGGTAGAAGGAATAGTCAAAATGATGGGTGCAATGGAGCTAACCTTGTTGGTTGTGTAACACTCTCAAGCTTTAGCCGGTGGATAGAATGGGTTGGTGCGTAGGGATTGACTCGCTCAATCAATGGACGAACAGGTTGCCTTGAATATCACAAGACTTTCTGGACTTGGATTCAGTAGCACCAAGTGAATCACACACTTAACACTAAAGAAATGACAACAAACAATTCACAATGTTGTTAGAAAAACAATTTTCTTATAACTTTCAATGATCAAGGGTAATTACAAATGTGACTGGTCTTTAGCTTATATAGGCTCGACCTTGAATCAACTACAATGTACTAATAATCTTGAAAAGAAAGAAAATACACGAAAATAAAGTTAATGGTCTTTTTTCTTCAATAAACTAGCAGTTAGGTTAGTTTGGCGTTCACGCGAGAGAGCTTTGAACTACACACGAAGATCATGCGGAGTTTCTTACCAGAATCTGCCAACTTATTTGCAAAGGCTTATTGATGAAAATCCTGGGACTATTGCTTACCTTGATACAAAACACTAGAAAAATATTGGTTGCATGTTCAAATCTATGTTCTTACCTATGTGTACTTTTGTGAAAGGGTTTGAGTATATGTGCAAAGTGGTGGTTGATGGAACCCATCTAAGAGGTAGATATGATGTCTGCCTCCTTACTTCTTCTGCCTAGGATGGTAACTATCAGATATTCCCCCTAGCATTTGATATGGTTGATGAAGAGAATGACAAAACATGTGAGTGGTTTTTCGACAAGCTATCTTCATTTGTGCCCAATAAGAGCAGTGTCTTTTTTTGTGTCCGACATAAATGCATTAATCTACCAAAGATTAAAAAAGGTAATATAATTAATTTACCTGCCTAAAAATAAATTGTTTAGATTAATAGCAATGTTATGAAACAACCAAAAAAAATAAAATGGGTAATAAATTATGTTATGTCCCAAACAGGTGTTTCCAAATGTTGGACATTGTGCATGCATCATACATCTTGAAAGAAATGTTAAAAACAATTTAAAGGAGAGGATCTTCCCTGTATGGTGTCCTTTTAATATGACAGAGTTCTACACTACATTTAACGAGATTAAGGTAATAAATCAAAAATGCACTGAGTACCTTATTATATAAGACTCAAGCATTGGTCCAGGTTGCACTTCCATGGTAAGCTTATAACATCCGGACAAGCAATTTTGCGGAATCTTGGAATCAAGTTCTCTGTGATGCAAGGGAGTAGGGGGTATTATTGGTTTAATTTTGGGTTCAGTTTGTTTTATTTCGGTTTAAGAAAACTTTAACCAAAGTCAATTTAAATTAGTTTGGTTTGGTTTTTCTTTGGTTTGATTTGGTTTTAATTCAGTTTGGTTTGAGTGTATTTCAATTTTAGTTTGGTTTGGTTTATGTTGTTTTTTTTTTTTTTGGTTGTGTTTGTTCAGCTCAACCAAGTTGGTTTTTTTTTAGTTTTGTTCTAGTTTAGTTACAAAATATAATTTATAAAAACATAAAAAATCATCATTTGACACTAATTATTTTTTTCATATTTAAACGTTTAACCAAACATCACAATAAAATTTTAAAAGATGTAATCAAATAATTTTATATAATAATCTTCAAACATAATATAAATATCATAAGTATTCTTTTTGGTTTTGATTTTAATGTATGAGATTCATATTCTTTTATTTTATTTAGTTGGGTTTCTACTATTCATTTAGAAGTAAAGTATATAAAAGTAGTTTTAATTGTTTAGGTTAAATGGTTAAATATCATAAATTGTAATATTATAGTATATTTAGTTAATCTAATTAAAAACTTTGGTTTTCCAGTTCGGTTCAGTTTAAAATCGAACCAAACCAAAAAAATTGGGTTGATAAAACCATTAACCAAATGGTTTAAACATATACTTTGATTCGGTTTGGGTCGGTTTGGATTCGGTTGGATTGGTTTAGTTCGTTTTTTTGTCCACCCCTACAAAAAAATATCCGGTCGACCCATTAATTGAGTTCATACATAAAAATAATAATTAACTGGTTTTCTTCAATACAAAATGTTATTAAGAACATTAACAATTGTTTAACTGCGAAGGTGAAGAGTTTGATTGTCAGTAGCTTTGAAGTCTCAAGTACATATGATGTGAGAAGGGTGAATGACAATGAGAATGAAGTTGCATACCTCAGAGGGGTTTCTTTCTTTGTCAACCTGGTTGATACATCATTCACATGCTATGAGTTTCAGATTCTTTGAATCCCTTGTTTTTATGCCATTGCAGCTGCTTTTGAGAGTAAAGTGAAGGTTGAGTCGCTTGTTGCAGATGTATAGACACTTAAATTTTTTAAAACAACGTATGAAGGATATTTGATGATGTTAAGTGATTATGACAACACTTCTCAACTTGCTTCGGAACTAATTGTTCTACATTTGTATCCACCATAGACTAGACGTCCACCGGGAGACCAGCAAGAAGAGGTTCTTATCAAGAGGAGAATTGCAGGTAAGCATTATACATATTGATTAGTTGTGGGCAAGACATATCATGTATATAAAAAAACGATGGCTCTATTGCAGATGAAGAACATATAGATGAGGTATTGTAGCCAGTGCAAATGAATGTGTCATAACTGAGGTACTTGTAAGAGGGCAATACGATAATTTTTTGAAACAAAGAGGATGCAATACAAATGACGCTGTACGCACGAATGGAGGTTACTTGGGTTACAAAAAATATGTGGTTACTTTTGGTATGTATAATAATGCTAGTATTTATAAGTTCATAAAATCAATATGGTGTGTGTGTGGAAGTATTTATTAATTCATATTATAATCATAAATAAGGCATCCATTTGTGTTGATTATTTGATTTTACACCTCGTATCCGTACACACTAGCTCATACAAGGAAATCGAGCACTTTACACATACAATGCTGACTACTAACAAAGACTTGATATCATAGTTAGTGATGAGTAAATGGAAAACACAGTTGGTGAATGAATACATTAGATAATATCCCAATTAACATCCTTGATAAAGAAAAAATAATCATGCTATGTTCCTCACATGCACATTCCGACAAAGGAAAAAAAATTGCACTAATTTCAAGACGAGAAACCAACACACTTGAGGAGGTATTTCTTCCATTGCAAAAAGTGACTGATTTATCTTCAATCAGTTATAAGTCTTCACCTGGAAGCTCAAGATTTTTTTTAGTCCATGTTGATGTCCTTAGATTCTCTTTGGACATTTGATGCCCTCTTTGATAGATGTTCAATCACCTTATTCTCTGACTGATTTCATCTTGGGCCTCTAGCAAAGCTTTCTTTTCCTAGCCGAGTACTTCAATTTTGTCGGCCCAGTGAAATAAATTGCATTCATTTAGATACTGGAAAGAGGAGACATAAATTTCAAAGACTGAATACAGCTTGAGTTATTATCAGATAAGTCAATGATATTTACCTTGAAACACTGACTCCTAGACCCTCCTTCCGGAGTTTCCGTTGGTCCATGATTTTAATTTAACTTATGGTATCCCATAGAAGCAAAATGAGGACCAGAATCCAAGCCCTAACTAGAGGATCCATATCCATTTTCCATTCTTAATTTTCATAATACAGAAAATCTACTCAATATCTTGGTATTATATAACGATAAAGTTGAACAAAATAATCAACAATAGTATATATAGCCACAAAACAACTTTTTCCTCAATACAAATGGACCATAATCAGTATTCTGATGATGAAGCTCATTAAGATCATTGCCGGGTTTTGGTAGGACATGTGACAGTAGCTAACACTAAAGTATGTTATCCTAATATACTAGTTTGGAGTTCATTGGGTTGTGTTCATATATTTAATGTAGTTCTGGGATTGGATCTTTAGCTTCATTAACAAAGACAATCCAGATATGTGTCTCGTTTGTTAGTCGAGGTCAAAATGTCATACAATCATATTATATATAGCTGATGGAATTTTGCTTGACGGTAGATGGGAAGCTCGCAGACCCAAGGCATGAAGCGTCCATTACGTATTATGAACAAAAAACTCTAATGTTGGATAGCAAACAAAGTCCTACTAACATGCATTCATGGAGAAGAAACAAGATTAGTCATGGATGGGACCCATGAATGAGCAGGAGGTAATCATTCTGACGAAAGAGCTCTGGCCCTCAAGGTTAAAGGACTCGGTCATTTCTAGCCAACAATGATAGCTTAATGTGAAGAATATGCTTCAAGTTGTGATAAGTGTCAGAGGCATGCTCCAAACATCCATTGTCTCACCGAATTGTTGCGAAAGACTATTGCACCATACCCCTTCATGCAGCGATGTTTCTTGTTCGTAATGACTGACTATTTTACAAAATGGATAGTGACCGAAGCTTTTGTTTAGGTCATAGACAAAGAAGTGCAAAACTTCGTCTTTTTCTGGAAATACATCATCTGCCAAAACGGACTCCCATATGAGATCATCACATATAACGGGTCCCAATTTACTTCCAACAAGTTTCGAAGATTCTGTGAAAGATGGAGGATTCACTTGAGAACATCCACGCCGAGCTACCCTCAAGGAAATGTGCAAGCTGAGCAACCAACAAGATCATCATCGGTGGAATTAAGAAATGACTTGATCTTAAGAATGGTTATTAGGAAGAGAAACTAGATGGTGTCTTGTGGTTGCATCGGATAACACTGAGAGGGGCAACTAACAAGATGTCGTTCTCTTTTGCGTATGGAGTCAAAGCAATGGCTCCTGCCGAGGTAAATGTATCCAGTCTAACGCGATCAAAAATGCCACAACATGCCTAGCTGAATCAGGAGATATTGCTTGCCGCTTTGGATGAGATAAAAGAATATCGAGATCAAACGCTCCATCAGATCCAGAATTATAAACATCTTGCCGGAAGTTATTACAACCAGAAGGTCCGAGCAAGACCTTTGGAGATCGGCAGTCTGGTTCTGAGAAAAGTGTTAGAGAACACTAAAAATGTAGGGCTGACAAACTTGGATCCAACTAAGAAGGACCTTACAAGATCATTAAGGTGGTCAAGTCCAGCGTCTATCAGCTTAAAATATCGTCTGGATATCCGGTGCTGAGGTCATGGAATTCCATGAGATTCAGACATTACTTCAAATAAGAGCACTCCATGTTCTTAAAAAAAACTATGGATTGCTTGATCCTCTTTGGTGGTACGTAGGAAGAATTCATGATTTCAGATATACAAAAAAATAGAGGTACTGTTTCAGGTGAGACCCTAATCAGTAATCACAATTGATGTACCGAACAGCCTAGATTAAACAAAAGCCAGGTTGAGTGGTGAACATAAATAGCAAGATAATTCAGAATAGTTATGCCTGAAGGTTTATGAATTCTTTTTTTTTTAAAGAGTTGGAAGCAAGGACTAGAAGATAAAAAAGCAAGAAAGTTAATAAAATGCAATTAAACTGATCTCCTTTTTCAAGCTTCTTTCTGATTGGCTCAGCAGGGTTGCCTTCACCTTGGTAATCTTCAACTTTTCGAATTGGATCTTTGATTCCTCCACCAACTACTTTTAACCATCAGCATGAGATGATAATTTGGAAATACTAACTGAGATACATCTTATGCTAAGGAATAGTTGCACAAAGGAGAGATTGAAATCGGCATCCGTGATATCTTCAACCTCCATATCGTTTACCTCTTCATCATACTTCGCCTCATCCGGAATCAGCTTATCAATAACAGCCTTCAGGATTTCAATACCAGTTGTGATCAGCTTCTCAAGGCATTTCTTCGTACATGACGCCTGACTCAAGTGAAAAAAATTCTGTTGTGCAGCTTCTTGGTCAGCCTTGTACTTTCAAAATTTATCTAGAGGATTAACGCATTTTCTCACATTTCTGCGGTGCAGCTTATCCACGCGTTTTCTCACAAGAACAAGATCACTATCCCGCCATTTCCTAAGACGATCTTGTTCTTTCTTCAGCAATAGTGCAAGAGCATTCTTCTTGGATTCAAACTTCTTCATCGCCGCCTTGGAAGTATTCAGTGCTTTCTCGGATTTGGCAAGGTTCTTTGTAGTCGATTTAAGTTTTATGACAACTTGATTCTTCTCAACCACTATCCTTGGAGCTTTTTCAGAGAAGGTTTTTAGTTCAGTTTTTTCTTTACGGAGTTCCTCTTTCTTGGTCTTCAGAGCCTCCTTGTCTTTACGAAGATCATTCGATTTGAGAGACAGCGCGGTCTACCAACATAGCATTCATATGTGCCATATACTGAATGGACATAAATGGAAGAATTAGATAAAAATAATTGAAGGAAAAAAATTGAGAAGTAAAATATGATGTAGGATCATCACCATGACGCCAATAACGGGACGCTTCCCGATACCTATATGGAAAAGTTAACTCTGACACTTCTTAAAGGTTTTGTGCACCACCTCTAATTTACAAAATAGCTTGGCTGGAGAATCATGATCTTTAACCAAAGAATTTTCTTTGGAATATGAAACTCAACTTTGTCTGATAATTGAACATGAGATCTTTTTAGAGTAGGAGATACCAACCCCGTGTCAAACAGATGTTTGGCAGAAACATGAATAACCCATGCCTACATTATGTTATCAGTCTCCAGAATAATAGATTTATCTTTGGCATGCTCGCTTTCCATCTCAGTGCTCAGAATAAGAGATTCATCTTTGGTATGCTCTCTTGCCAGCTCAGTGTTTGTCTTCACCGCGGACTCTCTATATTTTCCATCGTAATGCCTTGGGCCTCTTTGACATTTACAAAAGAACGCTCTTCCTGAGATTTCTCAGGAAAAACGACTGTTTCTACACAATCCAAGTTTGAATTATCTTCAACCTTGATCATATGTTGGGTCTCCTCATGAATGTTATAGGTCTCCTCCGAAACTTTGATCGGAGCTTGAGATTATATGGAAATCAATGGCGAATGTGTCAGTGTAAATAGGGATCTTCTCATTAACTTTTCCCATGTCCTGTTGCCGAAAAATATAGAACAAATGGAAGCAGAAATATAACTGACATAAGAAGAGTATTTTCTGAGAATGGAAGAAAATGTAATGATCTCAGTGCTCTCTATTTATAAGTTTTTGACGTTTAATACAAGACGGTATAATCATTAGGTCTACAAACCCTAGTGGGGTTAGATTCTGCAGTAACTGGATTATGGTTTAGATATACTGAAGCCATCATAAATCTTGGATTAAACCGTTTCTTTTATATAATAAGTCAAGAAAAATCCAAACTAAGGAGTTGTTTCTTTATACAGCCCTACAAACAAAATTACATAAAGTCCACTCTCAAAAAAGGAACGAGAACAAATAAGGGTTTAATATTAAATAAGTCTACAAATCAGGTGCCACCGCTAAAGGTTGAAGAGCATCAACATCCTTAGAAATCATCGCTGCATCATTTGTGCCAAACTGATTGACAACAGGTTGAGGAGGATGTGTTGAACTGAAAACCTCCTATGATAGTGGAGAGACGGTGCGATCTTTCTCCTTTATCTCAGTAACCTCCATTTAATCTATTTCTTTGTCCAGGCGCACCTCCTCCTGAATCAGCTTATCCATGATGGCTTTCGGGATTTCATTACCCGATGCAATGAGCTTCTCAAGGCATCTCTTCGTCCCTGATGCTTTGATGTACCAATACATCTTGTCTTTCACCACTAATTGCTCTTTCAAGTACTTCCTGAACTTCTCGAAATGAGCCGTACATTGGATCTCATTTCCTCATTTGGCCTCTACTCGTTTAACAGACTCTATATGCTCAAGCTAAGGCGATAAGTCTCAAACTTTAGTAGGTGTACAATCGAAGACTTCTCTGATTCCAACGCTTAGATCCTTGCCTTTGCATCCTCGGCTTCTTTCACCGCTAAGGCTTAGTGCTCCTTCTTTAGGAGTAGGTCAGTCAACGCTTGATCCTGATCGTTGGCAATATTTTTGGCACACTTCTTTATGGGATCAGTTTCACGCCTGAGGTTGGTAAGCTTTTCACCTCGGCGAGTAGCTATTTGACATACCCTTTTCAGCTCCTTGTCACCAGCAGCTACCGCAGCCTCATACCCAGCCATCATAAAGTTAACATGTGGTGTGTACATGCAATTTAAACAAATAATGGAGTACGTACAACAATTTCAATATGGAATGCGCCACCGTACATGGATTCATCACTCAACCACAGCAGGAAGGTCTTTCGTGCCGGATTTGAGTTGACAAAAAGGTCAACACACGCCTCTAGATTATTCACAAAGGGGGTGGGGCTAGAGAACATGCATTCAACGACGCACAGTGGGACCTTGAGCATTGACGGCTTGGATCCAACCACAACCGTTTGCGGAAGATTTGATGAAGGACCCCATTTATCTTATGTTCCCTCGACAGTATGATCGGGAGGGATAATATCAGCAGAAGGACCAACAAGAGCATTCACTTCTTTTGTGGTCTTCTCCAAAGCACTTTGATCTTGATCTACATATCTCTTCCTTTTGCACTGACATTTTTCAGCAGAAGGAACATCAGGAGCGTTCACTTCCTCGACAGTCTTCTCCCTTGTACCCGGTCGTGTTTGACAAATCTCTTCCTTTTGCGCTTTGACGATTTATTTTTGGAATCCGTCCTTGAAATCACTTCGGCAGGAGGTGCTTCAGAAATAACGGTTGGGACCGTTTCAATATGGTATAAGTTGTCTATGATTGACATTGGATTTTAGAAGTGCTGACGAGATTTTCGGCGAACACATCAGAATAATCTGGAATTGCCATTTGTATCTTTCTCATTTCGGCTGATCCTGGCCCTTTCTTGTTAGCCTTATGATTCATAGTAGTTTCTGTCAGAAGGAATATCATAAGCCCAGTATGCTGCTGAGAAGGTTAGGAAAAGTGAGAAATAAAAAAGGAAAAGAGTAAGGAGAGAAGAGAAGTTCGGTGAAATAAAAAACTGACCTTTCTCTATGCGGTTGAGACTTTGTTGGATCCTTGACTTTCTGATTTCTGGCCATGTATCATGACTCTGTTTTTATACTTTAATCATGTTTATGAAGAAGTTTTCAGGGTAAGCAATAGTTTCAGGACGCCAAACTGCAAAATGATAATAAACAGAAAAAGAAACTTTTTTAGTAAAAAATTGTGTCATAAGATGCATGTTTTCTAGTAAAAATGGATATTGCAGTCCAACAAGCCCTGCGATGTATAGAACAGGTCGCTCAAGCTCAATTAGAGCAGCAAAACAAAATCAATGAGTTACTGACCCTATCGCCAAGAACTCCACATAACGCAACTCTGGGAAGGAACGCGGCCTCCACAAAGACCAACTGTTTAGACAGTAACCACAGGTCGATTCCAGACAAAGAAGCAAAAATCTCGAAAGGAGAGATAATGGATATCAGATAAAATTTAACACGGTACCAAAACCGAGCTCTGGGTAGTACGAGCCAAATTCACTGAGCTACAATCTCGGCTCCTAAAGTAGACAAAGTCATTGAAGAGACCAAAGTACACCATTCACAGAACATATCACCAGCATTACAATACCAAACGTCAAGTTTAAGATAACACTCTATTAGCGTTTGAGACCGACATTTTGACCATGTCCTAAAAAGAGCTAGAATCACTTCATTCTTTCATCGAAAGATTCAAAACTTTTCTCTACAACATTGTTGTGAGTGATGGTGCATGAATATTCACATTATGAAATTCTCTATGTCATGGCATGAATCACACTTCCGTGAAGAACTCCTGCTCAACAAGCCAGCCACTTTGGAAGACGCCCTGCACTGAGCTTTGAAGTATATGAGATTGAAATATATGGAAATGAAAGAAGAGAAGAAATCTATAGCCGAAAACATGCATCGATGTCTAAACCAAGAGACACAACATATGAGATAACAACGATCGGCCAAGAAGACGTGGACCTAGAAGAGACGGAAACCCTTAAGATCGATCCTTTAAGGTGAGCGAAGATGATAAATCTAATAATGGCGAGGAAAAAGAAACTCCAAACTTAAGTCAAACGACCTAAGTCAAACACTTAGAATAGAAAAGACAACGACAAAGAAAATCCAAAAAATGGTGCAATTATCACAACAGAGAGGACAAACTACTCAAGATCGCTATGGGTTCAAAAGATATCTTTTTAAAAAGTTCCAAGAGAAAGGGTTGACTCAATTCGAAGAAGATATGAAGAGAGCCAAAGAAGTCAAAGAATACACGCCCAACAAGGATTGAGAAAACAAGAACTCGAACGCGCCAGGATCTCTGACCTCAAGTAAAAGAGTCTACTTGATAATACGAGGTATCCTTTCTGCGTTAGTTCCGTAAGAGTAATCAAAGGCTATGGTAGACAAGTGAATTACATATCTACCAATGTTATAGAGATGATAGAAAATAATACAACCATAGAATTTGAGGAGCACAAAACAACAAACTTTGATTGTCCACACAATGACGCACTAGTAATCAAGAAAAAATTTCTGTTGTGCAGCTTCTTGGTCAGCCTTGTACTTTCAAAATTTATCTAGAGGATTAACGCATTTTCTCACATTTCTGCGGTGCAGCTTATCCACGCGTTTTCTCACAAGAACAAGATCACTATCCCGCCATTTCCTAAGACGATCTTGTTCTTTCTTCAGCAATAGTGCAAGAGCATTCTTCTTGGATTCTAACTTCTTCATCGCCGCCTTGGAAGTATTCAGTGCTTTCTCGGATTTGGCAAGGTTCTTTGTAGTCGATTTAAGTTTTATGACAACTTGATTCTTCTCAACCACTATCCTTGGAGCTTTTTCAGAGAAGGTTTTCAGTTCAGTTTTTTCTTTACGGAGTTCCTCTTTCTTGGTCTTCAGAGCCTCCTTGTCTTTACGAAGATCATTCGATTTGATAGACAGCGCGGTCTACCAACATAGCATTCATATGTGCCATATACTGAATGGACATAAATGGAAGAATTAGATAAAAATAATTGAAGGAAAAAAATTGAGAAGTAAAATATGATGTAGGATCATCACCATGACGCCAATAACGGGACGCTTCCCGATACCTATATGGAAAAGTTAACTCTGACACTTCTTAAAGTTTTTGTGCACCACCTCTAATGTACAAAATAGCTTGGCTGGAGAATCATGATCTTTAACCAAAGAATTTTCTTTGGAATATGAAACTCAACTTTGTCTGATAATTGAACATGAGATCTTTTTAGAGTAGGAGATACCAACCCCGTGTCAAACAGATGTTTGGCAGAAACATGAATAACCCATGCCTACATTATGTTATCAGTCTCCAGAATAATAGATTTATCTTCGGCATGCTCGCTTTCCATCTCAGTGCTCGGAATAAGAGATTCATCTTTGGTATGCTCTCTTGCCAGCTCAGTGTTTGTCTTCACCGCGGACTCTCTATATTTTCCATCGTAATGCCTTGGGCCTCTTTGACATTTACAAAAGAACTCTCTTCCTGAGATTTCTCAGGAAAAACTACTGTTTCTACACGATCCAAGTTTGAATTATCTTCAACCTTGATCATATGTTAGGTCTCCTCATGAATGTTATAGGTCTCCTCCGAAACTTTGATCGGATTATATGGAAATCAATGGCGAATGTGTCGGTGTAAATAGGGATCTTCTCATTAACTTTTCCCATGTCTTGTTGCCGAAAAATATAGAACAAATGGAAGCAGAAATGTAACTGACATAAGAAGAGTATTTTCTGAGAATGGAAGAAAATGTAATGATCTCAGTGCTCTCTATTTATAAGTTTTTGACATTTAATACAAGACGGTATAATCATTAGGTCTACAAACCCTAGTGGGGTTAGATTCTGCAGTAACTGGATTATGGTTTAGATATACTGAAGCCATCATAAATCTTGGATTAAACCGTTTCTTTTATATAATAAGTCAAGAAAAATCCAAACTAAGGAGTTGTTTCTTTATACAGCCCTACAAACAAAATTACATAAAGTCCACTCTCAAAAAAGGAAAGAGAACAAATAAGGGTTTAATATTAAATAAGTCTACAAATCAGGTGCCACCGCTAAAGGTTGAAGAGCATCAACATCCTTAGAAATCATCGCTGCATCATTTGTGCCAAACTGATTGACATGAACAGGTTGAGGAGGATGTGTTGAACTGAAAACCTCCTATGATAGTGGAGAGACGGTGCGATCTTTCTCCTTTATCTCAGTAACCTCCATTTAATCTATTTCTTTGTCCAGGCGCACCTCCTCCTGAATCAGCTTATCCATGATGGCTTTCGGGATTTCATTACCCGATGCAATGAGCTTCTCAAGGCATCNACAAATAAGGGTTTAATATTAAATAAGTCTACAAATCAGGTGCCACCGCTAAAGGTTGAAGAGCATCAACATCCTTAGAAATCATCGCTGCATCATTTGTGCCAAACTGATTGACATGAACAGGTTGAGGAGGATGTGTTGAACTGAAAACCTCCTATGATAGTGGAGAGACGGTGCGATCTTTCTCCTTTATCTCAGTAACCTCCATTTAATCTATTTCTTTGTCCAGGCGCACCTCCTCCTGAATCAGCTTATCCATGATGGCTTTCGGGATTTCATTACCCGATGCAATGAGCTTCTCAAGGCATCCCTTCGTCCCCGATGCTTTGATGTACCAATACATCTTGTCTTTCACCACTAATTGCTCTTTCAAGTACTTCCTGAACTTCTCGAAATGAGTCGTACATTGGATCTCATTTCCTCATTTGGCCTCTACTCGTTTAACAGACTCTATATGCTCAAGCTAAGGCGATAAGTCTCAAACTTCAGTAGGTGTACAATCGAAGACTTCTCTGATTCCAACACTTAGATCCTTGCCTTTGCATCCTCGGCTTCTTTCACCGCTAAGGCTTAGTGCTCCTTCTTTAGGAGTAGGTCAGTCAACGCTTGATCCTGATCGTTGGCAATATTTTTGGCACACTTCTTTATGGGATCAGTTTCACGCCTGAGGTTGGTAAGCTTTTCACCTCGGCGAGTAGCTATTTGACATACCCTTTTCAGCTCCTTGTCACCAGCAGCTACCGCAGCCTCATACCCAGCCATCATAAAGTTAACATGTGGTGCGTACATGCAATTTAAACAAATAATGGAGTACGTACAACAATTTCAATATGGAATGCGCCACCGTACATGGATTCATCACTCAACCACAGCAGGAAGGTCTTTCGTGCCGGATTTGAGTTGACAAAAAGGTCAACACAAGCCTCTAGATTATTCACAAAGGGGGTGGGGCTAGAGAACATGCATTCAACGACGCACAGTGGGACCTTGAGCATTGACGGCTTGGATCCAACCACAACCGTTTGCGGAAGATTTGATGAAGGACCCCATTTATCTTATGTTCCCTCGACAGTATGATCGGGAGGGATAATATCAGCAGAAGGACCAACAAGAGCATTCACTTCTTTTGTGGTCTTCTCCAAAGCACTTTGATCTTGATCTACATATCTCTTCCTTTTGCACTGACATTTTTCAGCAGAAGGAACATCAGGAGCGTTCACTTCCTCGACAGTCTTCTCCCTTGTACCCGGTCGTGTTTGACAAATCTCTTCCTTTTGCGCTTTGACGATTTATTTTTGGAATCCGTCCTTGAAATCACTTCGGCAGGAGGTGCTTCAGAAATAACGGTTGGGACCGTTTCAATATGGTATAAGTTGTCTATGATTGACATTGGATTTTAGAAGTGCTGACGAGATTTTCGGCGAACACATCAGAATAATCTGGAATTGCCATNCACTACTCAACCCATATAATTAAATTGAGTAAATAATTTAATCAATTCATTTTATGTATATGACAGAGACGAAGAAAATTATACACTGGTAAAAATTGAATTAATCAAACCGGAATAAACCGGATTCATAATTGGAAACCGGTTATCACAATTATTGAAGAAGAAAAAAAAAGAGAGGAGCTTACTGTCTGCGCCACCTAGTTTTGCGACGGCATCGACGAAGCGATCGTGGAGATCGGCGGTCCATCTGAGCCTCGGTTTAGGATCTCTAGTCATCATCACTCCACCATTTTCATAACCTAAACCTCCTAGATTCACTCGCTCCATTAATTTCCTTTCTCCGATGATCAAATATAAATAGTGGCGGGAAACGCCAGAAGGAATTTAACGTCGAGGAAGAGATCGGAATGAAGCGTAACCTTGAAGATTTTTAAAAAAAAATGGGAATGCAAGTGGAAACTAGGTGTTAAGAGAAATTGTTAAAAGATCGAAAACGAGAGGATGAGAGAAAAAGAGAAAAAGAGAGAGCAGGTGGTGAAGAAAGATATCAAGAAACCATTTAAGGAAAAATCTGAGAAAAAAAAAGAGAGAGAGAGAGAGAGAGAGAGAGAGAGAGAGAGAGAGAGAGAGAGAGAGAGAGAGAGAGAGAGAGCTTCAGACATGGGAGGAAGTGAAGAAATGAGGACTCAACTCGTTATTTATAGAAGGAGCGGAAGAGAAACGAAGAGACATCATCAATATGTCTATAAAACTCTAATGTGTCATCATGTTTCCCACTTTCCGAAGAACAACGCTTCCACTTCTCAGAGTGAACCAGAACTTGGTTCGAATTAATTTGTACCAAAAGTTTGGTTCGATTTATACCAACCAGTTTAATGTTTAAACCAAATAACGCCGAAGAGGAAACCTAAGCTTCAGTTTACTAGCGCCGAGCTCATTACTTTCCAGACCTGAACCTGGAAGTTCATCGAAATCGACTTCGTCTCTCAAAATGAACATATTGTTGGAGTTGGATTGCATCCCTCGACAGTGTCAATCGAGTAATTGAACATGGTCCACTCTATGTCCACAAAGCGTTCTAAAATTATGCTGACTTACAAATAAAGAAGGAAGACTTGACTACATAAAGAGAGAGTAAAGACCAAGAAAGAGCATTCACAAACTTTACTTTCTGGCACAAGATTAAGGTTTCCTCTGTTTACTATATTTTGCCGAAAACCTATCTTTTCATAAGATGTTTGTTCAAACTCTTTATATTCATCTTTCAATCTATTCAATAAATGTCTTTTAGATAACTCACAATCGAATTCGTTCATACGTCCAGTACGTACCAAATTCACTATTTTGGGTAGAACAATCTCTCCAAATATTGATTGTAAGTAGTTCTTCAAACACTCAAGTTATTTCATTAAATATAATATAAGAAATTCTTAAAACATAAAACACTTATTAAATTAGTCAGTTGTCTCCCATTCAAAGTTTTTTCTAGACCATTTGGCTCGACTTGCTTTCTTAGGCTATGAAAATAATATCCATAGAAAATTTGTTCTCCTTGTAATTCTTTACACTACCTTTCTTTTTCCCCAGGATTGTTACATCAGATATAAATCTCTTGGTAAGTTTTAACATATGTTGTTGAATGTTGAATATATTATTCGCTTAAACATGGTTGTTACTGGTGGTGTTATGATATTTATCTCTTTGTATTCAGTTCCTGTTAAAAAACAATATGTGTTATAAGAAGAATGGGAATCGATTGCATTGGCAATCATCTCAAGTCCAAATAAGTTCTAAGGAGTCTTAGTGACTGATAAGAAGTATTTCTGGTGAACAATCTACGTCTAGGGAAGCTATAGCATAAAAAGTAGTGGCTGGAGAGCTGTGGACATCAATTGGTCCATTCTTTCTTGTGTTCTTCAGAATGTATCTCCTCGAATTTCTGATAACCCTTAAACAATTCTAGCCTTACCACTTAAAATAACCCCTTAATCCTAGACTCATCCAGCTTGAATGTTGTTTTAGATGAGAAATCACAGTTACTTTAATGAACGTAGAGAGTAAGTCGATTCAAATGCAAAGTTTATGTAGGACTGGACTTTGCATGACAGATCAAGCGATTAGGGAAATAATGGAGGACGAAGGTAAGCAAGCTTTAACATGATCTTCGTATTATGTGGTCTACAAAGTTTGAATTATGTTATTAGAGGTAGTTTTCTCGCATATTGGCTATTTTATGTGTATATAGATAAAAACATCAAGATGATGCAAAAATTAGCAAAATAAGCCTATGTTATGGTCTATTAATAATTTCAAGACAAAAAAACACTCTAGACTTCAAATTCTCAAGAAGTGCATGCAGTTTCCATCAACATGAAATATGATGTACTAGAAATACGACCTCATACGAAGTTCCTTATCGGTGCGGCCTTTTCATGACTTTAATGGAACTAAGACCTTTGAGTTAGCTTTCATTATAGAAAAAAAAAATATAGAGTTAGCTTTCATACGCAAGAGGAACGGAGTATTTTAATTTTGTAGTTGAAAATATATACAAGATTTAGTGAAAACATGTTAATCTCACGACCAAACGAAGCAACCATAGACAGCATGGGCCAAGCCTTTGCTAGTGGTAAACCATGGATCGCAAACTCTAGGCCGTCATAACTCAGGGTGGCCACATTTATAACCATGATTTGGCTTGGCCGCACAGTTCAAACCTCGACCATGATCTTTGTTCGATCGAGGGCGACAACTTTTCCATTATGTGATGCTTAACCTCGGCTATACCGCGTCACCTAGACGATACAGATTTTTCTTTTTAGATTTTTGTTTAATAGAAACCTTAAAATACATCAAAATCAAGAACCTAGAGTGTAGGTTAGAGTCTGAGGTGATCTCGCTTTGTATACCAAGAAGATTTCTCAAAACCTTTTTTGTTTTTCCTTTTTTTTTTCGATTTCCATTATGATATACATTGAAACATGTTGTTATATCTGCATCATGTCTGAGTCGATCACTTTTTTAGGTTTAAGGACATTAATGGTTGCACAAAAACTATTTCGATTTTATGCATGATTTTTACTGTATATTTATAAATCTGATCTAAGTAAGGGGTTTAGAAACATGATAGTATTGAATCAGCATTTGGTCAGTTAAGCGTCATGACCAACGAAAACTGAGTTGCAGATTTATAGTGAAATTTGTTAGAACTTGGTGGACTAATGCATATCTTACAATAAACAACAATAGATAAATGTATTGATTTGCTAGATATAGTGATTGCAGCTGCAATAATTATAAATGTATTGATTTGTTAGATAAAGATAAAGTGATTGCATCTGCGAAAATTATAAAATTATATGCTAGTCCTAGACCATAAAGCCATAAATATATTATATCGTGTTTATTGCATGTTATCTGCAATTTTTTCTTATAACTTTTCTTAAAACCTAGCTATGTTTTTTCCTATTTTGCTTAGTTGTTTTAATTTCATCCACCAACATTTGTAGCTAATATTTTTGATGTCCGTTTGCAGTTATATCCAATTCGGTGAAATTTCACACTCCATTAGTTGCACCTTAAATGACTAGAGTTTGACCAAAAAAATGATTTAGAGTTAACAAATGTTTGTATGTATGGATGCTTCCTTTTTGACTTATTTATCATTGTTTAAGAGACTTGGGCCGGATTCTTGTAGATGTAGAGTCTTTCCATGTGTCTACATCTACGGGGTGATTTTTGAGACTTGCTTATGAAAGATTTAGATGAAAAAGAATTTGATGTACTTTTCTCAAGTTGGGTGATTTTTATCTACGCACTTCCAACTTCAAAGAGGTGTTGAGTTACGAGCATATCTAAAAAATTAGTTACTTTCTTATTGGGTATTTAGGTATTACCTTACTGTATATTTTGGTATTACCTTGCTGTATATATCTCCAATTAGGTTTAGATATTTGTATATAGGCAAAGCCAAAACCTTCAGGTTTCTTCAAAAATCTTTCACCTGCTAAGACTTTTTTTTTTCTCTAAAACGAATTGGTAATGAAAGTGTCTTAGAATATTCAGAGTTCATCTATTGTTTGATTTTAGTTTTTAAGTCTTATGCTTCCTATAAAATTCCTAATTAAGTTTTACGTAGTGTTAGGTTGGCAATCAAAAGCGCGTTGAACTAATGTTCAACAACATATGATAAACAAAGATCTTACACTCGCAGATGAATTAAGTTAAAAGAGTACAAGATAAGATTTAAATTATGACACATACACATGAGATATATATATATGTTACTTATCATGAGAAGTCAGGAACATGAGGAGACTTCGGAAAGTAGAGACATCACAGGGCAAGACGATCTTGTTAGGGTGAGCCTCTGCGTAACCGAACTCCTCCGCAGCCTTTTCTAGAAGATTCTGAAACAAAGGGCTCTTCAGAAACCTTGTGGGGACGACAAATCTTTCCAGCTTCATACCAACGTAAACCACGAAATGCCCTCTCGGTGCTCTTGAGGATGATCTCCTGATAGCTCCAGTATCTTCTTGGTGGAAGTGCATGTCAGTGACCTTGTTAGGCATAGTTATATATACTTATTTAATATTTTGATTGACCTATTTGTATTGGGTGTGAGTCACAAGACATTAACGGATTTTGTGGGATCTTGTGTTTTCACTTCGCTTAGGAAGTTGGGTGCTTCTATATATTTGGACATACTTATATACATTATTTATGTAGGGTTTGGGGATGCGTGCCATCTAGGATACATTCACGCAATTTTCATACATATATTGATTTATATATATTATATGATACAATTGACCTCGCGGTACGAGTAGTTTGGTTATCAATATTATTAAAACAGGATCACTCCTATTTTTTGCCCCTGTTATACCTTGGAATATTACTTCTTTGTGCCACTGGACCTACTTAAAAAACTGATTATCTTATAACCGTTTCTGCTTTGATTAAATCACTAGCCACGTTGTTCTCTTTTATCAATAACAAAATCAGTCATCATCTTCCTCCAAATATCAGTTCTATTATGATTTTTGATGAACACTCAACTTCTCATGATTTAACCAAGTGCAAAAACCCAGTTCTACTCTTGGAATCTCGATCGAACTATTTGTGTAAACAGTTAATGAGATTTACTTTACTTACAATACACTTGAACTACTCTTGGAATTCATCTTATGTGGTGAAACAAATCAGAGATTTAAGAAAAACTCACTTTTTGGTTCTAAAAGTGTTAAAATCAGATGTTTTATGGCAAATCTATAACTTTTAAGATAAAAACAGCAAAGAGAAAGGCGAAAATGATCAGCTGTGTCACTGCGACGGCCATTGTAATGTTGCAGGAAACCCTAAAATGTCGAAGAAGATGAAAATTTACAAAGATGACATTAATTAAATGAAAAAATAACAAAACGAAGTCTCCTGCTGTCGAACCCAAATTTCAGAAGCAAGGAACAAGGTTCTTTCACCACTAGGCCGCAATAATATACAATGTTTTTCCCAATATTAATAAATATAGCTAACTGTACCCGGAAATTAATGATACACGATCACATATTTACGCGCTTTGACAAAAAAAAAATTCTTTAAATTATTTACAATAATAGAGAAAAACAAATCTCATTTTCTTATGTGTTCATTCTGCATACCTTACATCTTCCTATATGTCAAAAATTGTTCCAACTAATCAAAACATATAACTACATACAAAGTTTATGCCTAAAAACCACCAAAACAAATACCTGCGCTTTCAAAGCGCTGATCAAAATATAACCAAGATCTCGGCCAGAAAATAGCTGAACGCATGATCACTGTGTCAAAGAGGATCTGATCGGCATGGGTATTTGTTTTTGCTATTTGGTCACTGTGTCACTGTGTCAAAAAGGATATGAAAACAAAATTGGAATCAAACTGAAAACTAAACACTCATTCTTAAACATATTAGTAAACTAATATAAATATGTTTAAATTTAACAACAAAAGTATACCCGTCCTTGGAAAGGACGGGTCAAAATCTAGTTGTTTCTTAAACCTGGGCCAGTGTTTGATAATATTGCGTGACGGATTTACTAACCGTCATACTCTCCCTCCGTTTTATATTACTTGTCGTTGTAGGAAAAAAAATTGTTTTAAAATAAGTATCATTTTAGAGTTTTAATACAAAATTTATTAATAAGATTCTCTATTTTATTTTTCTATTGGTTGAAATATAGTTAGGTGTATAGATAATTGTGTTTTTATTTTGGAAATATACACAATCATATATTTTCTTAATATGTGTGCATAAACCTAGAACGACAAATAATATGAAACGGAGAAAATATATTCCATCCAATTAGGGTAATGTAATTGCATACGGTCAAATAACATATAAATAATATTATCTTAATTGGTTTGAGTAAATGTGTTTCTTAAACTTGAGTTTTTTTTTACTATTTTACATTTAGAGCGGAATCTAACGATCTTCCAAGCTGAGGATTTAATTGACATAAACATAAATCAGCTTTTTAATTAGTAAAAAAACATGAATCAGCTTGTACGGATTAGCTATATGATACATATACAAGTTCACAGGAGAAGGGCTTGTGTCCTAGTGATTTCGTTTTTCACAAATGATTATTAGAAGTCGTATGTTCGATTCTCTATGAGTATGGTAGTATTATACCTCTCTAAAAAAACTAAGAGGATTTTTGGATTTGGATACGGTTTACGATGGAGCCTAGTCACTATAATTTTTTTTTATCTAAAACAGTTTTATTTTAACAAAAAAAAAGTACAAGTTCACATGGGTAAGTTGTGTAGTTTGTTGTAGGGATAAGGAACTTACGAATATAACATCTATATATGTCAATATGTGTGCTGAGTGTAAGTTATCGTAGCTAGGTAGACAGGGCCTAGCGATGATTGTGCATGGGAGAATAATGGACTTAGTGAGAGTCAATGACTTAAATTTTATATGGGTCCTAAATTGAGATACGATAAAGTGACTGAAGAAAAGCACATGGTTCTGCTCATAGAAGATGATTCCTGTCTCCATACGTCTACATTCACTTTATTTATACAATCCGACAAGGTTTTACATTTCTTCAATACGCCAAAAATTGTGACTGGCTTAACGAAGTTATTGTTTTTTTTAAAAAAAAGAAAAAAGTTATTGTTTTTAGTGGTTTTGCAATACGAGTGACAGTTGGATATTTCATTCGATACATGCATTTTTGTAGTTTTTAATCACGAGTAATAGCCAGGGACGGTTCGTAACTCATTTTGTTAGTAATAACTTCTATAGAAACAGATTCTTTGTTTTGTGCGGAACTAACGAATATATTCGAAAGTGCCTCGACTTTTTTTTAGAACAAGTCTGGGTCATTCTAGGTTTTTGCTCGAAATGAATGTTTTATATAAACACAGACACTACATAAACAATTTGACTAAAAGATAAAAAAAAACATGAATAATGAATGAGTTAACTGATAGGCAGGGGCTGGCCTTGGACTAAAGCCCATGAAACAAAGGTTTTAGACGCCAAATTTTATATACTATTTTGGGGTACCAATGACAGAAACATTTCTTTGGTGTAATGGTGAGAGCTTCAAATTCTCTTTGAGGTGTTGGGTTCAAATCATATATAGGCAGTTTTTTTGTAAAATTTGCTTAAGGGGTCTAATTACACTGGACTGACACTGAGTGATAGGGAAGCACTATAAAATGAATCAAGATGTTAAGTGTTGGAGCCGATTTTTATTCCGCTTCAAATCCGGTCTAAGATCCTAATCCAAGCATAAGAAAGCCCAAGTCAAGCATCATTGAAGTTCATAAGGGAACCATAGGCTCACGAAGATCAAGTTCTTCCCCGAGCTGAATGAGTCTCGCATGCCGAACTCAGAGACTCAAAGCAAAACGTAAAAACATTAAAAGGCATTAAAGACCACCATGAAGACACTTGATCCACGCCGGAGATCACGTCACTATTACAATATGCCTCCAAAGACCTATAAAAGAAGGAAGACAAGCTAAGAAAAAAGAGATATGATTCTCTCTATAGCTAAACTATAGTTTCAATACATTCATGATCTCTTGTATGCAAATATTTTTTGTATTCATCATTTACCCTCAATATTACCATAACATTCATTTACCATAGTTTATTATAGCTCATGCTTTCCACTTTAGATAATCCTTTTAACAAGTCACCAAATCGTAAATCATATTTCTCAATGAATTTTAAGATTCAACATTTGGCACTATAAAGAGGGAGAAATTCAACATAAAATTCCCTCTAGAAATCCGACGTGTAAACACATATCACAATGTATGTAATAGTCGGAAGCAACTCAAACCAAAACAATTCTCCATACAAACTGAACCAGGTCAATCCAGATTGTGTGCAAACTAACCCACATCTAGAAGTCCAAGGAAACCTGATTTTTCAACAAGTCGATGCTCAACAGTTTGGCCCTGAGGAACGTTCCATCGCACAACCACCAGCGGCGGACATACCAACCACACAGCCTGTTGATATGGATGTCATGTTAACAGAGGTACCAATAATATATGTAATGTTTTTTTTTTCAATTTGCAAATCAGCAGGATATTGCAGTCCAACAAGCCCTGCGATGTCTAGAACAGGTCGCTCAAGCTCAATTAGAGCAGCAAAACAAAATCAATGAGTTACTGATCCTATCGCCAAGAACTCCACATAACGCAACTCTGGGAAGGAACGCGGCCTCCACAAAGACCAACTGTTTAGACAGTAACCACAGGTCGATTCCAGACAAAGAAGCAACAATCTCGAAAGGAGAGATAATGGATATCAGATAAAATTTAACACGGTACCAAAACCGAGCTCTGGGTAGTACGATCCAAATTCACTGAGCTACAATCTCGGCTCCTAAAGTAGACAAAGTCATTGAAGAGACCAAAGTACACCATTCACAGAACATATCACCAGCATTACAATACCAAACATCAAGTTTAAGATCACACTCTATGAGCGTCTGAGACCGACCTTTCGACCATGTCCTAAAAAGAGCTAGAATCACTTCATTCTTTCATCGAAAGATTCAAAAAATTTCTCCACAACATTGTTGTGAGTGATGGTGCATGAATATTCGCATTATGAAATTCTCTATGGCATGGCATGAATCGCACTTCCCTGAAGAACTCCTGCTCAACAAGCCAGCCACTTTGGAAGACGCCCTGCACTGAGCTTTGAAGTATATGAGATTGAAATATATGGAAATGAAAGAAGAGAAGAAATCTATAGCCGAAAACATGCATCGATGTCTAAACCAATAGACACAACATATGAGATAACAACGATCGGCCAAGAAGACGTGGACCTAGAAGAGACGGAAACCCTTGAGATCAATCCTTTAAGGTGAGCGAAGATGATAAATCTAATAATGGCGAGAAAAAGAAACTCCAAAACTTAAGTCAAACGACCTAAGTCAAACACTTAGAATAGAAAAGACAACGACAAAAACAATCCAAAAAATGGTGCAATTATCACAACAGAGAGGACATACTACTCAAGATCGCTATGGGTTCAAAAGATATCTTTTTAAAAAGTTCCAAGAGAAAGGGTTGACTCAATTCGAAGAAGATATGAAGAGAGCCAAAGAAGTCAAAGAATACACGCCCAACAAGGATTGAGAAAACAAGAACTCAAACACGCCAGGATCTCTGACCTCAAGTAAAAGAGTCTACTTGATAATACGAGGTACCCTTTCTGCGTTAGTTCCGTAAGAGCAATCAAAGGCTATGGTAGACAAGTGAATTACATATCTACCAATGTTAGAGAGATGATAGAAAATAATACAATCATAGAATTTGAGGAGCACAAAACAACAAACTTTGATTGTCCACACAGTGACGCACTAGTAATCGAGATAATATTTGCAGATATAACTAGGTCATTAATCGGTACTGGAAGCTTGGTCAACGTATTATATAAACACCTTGGAAAAAATAGAGTTAACTGACCCATAAATCAGACTGTCAAGATGGGCTCTAATAGGTTTCAGTGGATCATCGCAAAATCCTATTGAAACCATAAGGTTATAAACCTATGTCGGAGAAATCATGTTGGACACCAAGTTCGCAGTCATTGAATTACCCGACATGTATGACATTATCCTCGAAACACCTTGGATACATGCGATGTGAGTTGTCTTATTGACCTATAACCAGTGCATCAAATACTCAACAGCCAGAGGTATAACAATGATATACGGAAGTCAAAAGGCAGCAAGGTTGTGCCACATCCATGAGCAACTATTCAGACGACATAACGACCTAAAATAGAGCAAAAAGAGAGAGATTATAAAATGAAAGATAAAGAAAATGAAAAGGAGTAGAGGGATTTTTCCAAAAAAATAATAATACAGTTTTATAAACCTTATACTTTGTAATAAAGTGAACTATGTCAACGTTTGATCATATATCGGATATATAGACACAATATTTTAGGTACATCTATTACTAATAAAAATTTCATTATCCATCAAACAAATCTAGAGCCTCTCAGATCTAACCAACATGAGTTCCTAAGCTCTATTTTCACCACAATATCCAACAAAGCTAACTGACAAGCTCCCAAAGCTCTACAAACATTTATCTTACAAATCCCAATGGCTTAGAGCTCACTTTCTCTTTACATTGGTGCCATGGTCAGGCAGTCCGATCTATTTTGTGCATCTCTCATAGGTGCCTTGATAAAATGACACCCATGTCCATGGAAAGAATTTATTGAGATCACTCACCACATTCCGCATGAGCTTAAACGCACCTATTTTATACCAAAATCTGGGGTACCCCCGCAAACACTTGAGAAACATGGAAACTAGTAAGCATCCTAGAAACACTCAAGTAGGTACAAGATAAGTCAAAATCACTTGTACCTAAAATTAATGCTGATAACCCAAATCTAATTCGCACATATTTTTGTCCAGAAATAAGTCAAGACTCCCTGCATCTGGCCTCTCATTAAACACAACAATAAAAGTCTTCACAAAATACTATATCATAATAACAAAGCAAAATATCAAGCAAAAACAAAATTATTAACTTGAAAGTCTCCTCAGGCACATGTACGGATAAAAACCCTCTCGAACACTACAATAATCTAAATAAAAACATTGAAATGGCCACTCAAAACCTACTCCCGAGGTTGTTGGACATCTGCAGAAGAGATAGAAGCAAGGTTCAAGCCAAACTGGTCCGCAAGCTTAGTTGCAGTTGTTGCATCAGGCATCTTCTGATCAGCGTCGTGACCGGTTACAGTCCAGGTTTACCTATAAACAGAAAGATTCTTCTCAGGAATTGGCGCTAGAGAGAAGCTGTTACACCTGGAGCCATTAGAGACCAGATACACTCCCAGATCCTTCTCAGATTCAATCCGGATGACGTCCATCTTATCAAGATTTGCCTGAAAATCTTTGACAGACTGCTCATACTCCTCCATGTCTGCATGTAGGCCATCATAACCTCTTTTTGGAGGACATCTATGAGTCCAGTCCAACTAGCTGCGAGAGATATAAGCAAGGTGTGTTCCTTCACCACCTTGCCATATGCCAAAGCCTGCCTGACCTTATCGAAACAAGGTTTGTACTTTGCGAGCATAGCCCGACGAGCACTTGTCACCACCTTAAGGATCTCCTTGGCCTTTGAAACACTCAGCCTATGAAGCTCCTCTTCGTAAGCCCTCTGAGCTAGTTCAAGCTGATTGTAGAACTTCTCATTCTTTTTACGAATGTCTACTAGATCCTTTATGAATCAAGCCTCCCGCTGCTCATCGGTGGACATAGCAAGCTAGAACTTCTGTTTCACCCCTTGGATACAAGAGGGAAGACAAACCTCATAAGCCTCCAGCTCTTGGATCTTATCATGTTTGGTCTTCAAATCGACCTCCAGCTGCTTGAGCTTACCCTCCAAGGCGAAGTTTCGAGCAGACACCTCCTGTTTCTTAGCAGGCTCAACTTTGAGTGCATCCTTGCAACATAGAGTTTCTTTTTCAGCCTCAAAAATGATTTATTGGGTCTATCAAATCTTGCACTCATATTGCAGATGATTGTGATTTACCAATTTCATTTGTTGTCGAAAAAACAGAAATCCGTCCTAAAGATTACACAATCTCATAATAAAAAATACAAAAAAACATCAATGCATAAACTACCAGCGTGTTAGCACGACAAATTTGTTCACATGAGTCGTTGTTCATGAACATCTCATCTATAAAACTGAGGCCCCCATCAAGATGGATCTCACGATGGAGGCGGACATATGCCTTCCCATCATTAGTTAGGGGAGTATTACCTAGGAACTCAAAAGATATGGCGTACTTATCCCTCCAGATAGAGATTTCAGCCCATCATCGCCAAAGACCTCTTCAACATAATCCGATCCCAGCTTCCCAGATCTCTACACCATGATGCTGGCCTCTTTCAGAAGACGAAAGCACACTCAAGGGTCTCAACTATCGAAGGGACTCTAGGAAGCCTCCAGAACAGCCTCCCTTGGGATGGACTCTAGGAGAGAGCCTCTAGCAGATGGAAGAAGAGGAAGCACAAAAGAAGGTGGAGGCGCCATCAAAACCTCAAACGCAATTCAAAAACCACATACGTCGGTGGGTCCAGAAAGTCCTAATATCACGGTTTTGGCTTCGATTTCACTGACATTGGTGAAACCAGAAAATGGTACCAAAGTATTGAGACTGCTAACAATAACAATCTTGGATGGTGATAGTAGAGCCGTAATCACCGCAGATCTTCCAGCATTATAAGAACCATAGTTTTCCCCAATACCAGAAACATATAATGTCACGACCTCCATGTAAGGACTTGGAACAATGTGTGGATGATTATCCATCTTAAAAGCTGTTTTTTTTGCTGCCTCGTTCTGAGGAGCCTTCTTTCTTGCTTTGCTCTTCCAAGTAGAGTATGCTATACTTTTAGCAAAATTAAAGATATATGTACTTGGATGCATTAATTTTGATATAAAGCTATGACCAATGATAAAAAAATATAATATCATAGTTAATTATTATTTTAACTTGATAAAAAATAAATATTAAATATTAGAAATTAGTAAATATTTATATTGTTTGATTGTATAGTGTGATAGAATATGATTGATGTTTTATGATATGCAATTTTTACGAAATGTTTCGCTGAAACATGAAAAATGTTTGAAACCTCTGTGAACTGGACTAAAAAGACAGACTAGACCAGTTCGATCAAAACAAAAGTAGACCAATTAAAAATGATTTGGAAATATAAAGTAGTCTATTTCGATTATAAAAAGCATTAAAACAAACTTGACCACTCAAATGAATGGATTACTCATTTACTCCCATTTTGACTCTCTTAATATGTTACAATATTTATATCAAAATTACAAACGATAATTATGAAATTATTAAATAAATAGATTACTCAATATTTAACATATGTTTTTCTTAAAGAATATACAATAAGATTAAATTTACATCACATCATTTTATAGTATTGCTATCAAAAAAATATTTTAGAACATAATTTGCGCTTTCGAAAGGAACCAAATCTATTTTTTATTGTATTAATATATATTGCTTCTTCGTATTCAATATGTTAAGGTAGAAAATTGTTTCAAATTATATAATATTTTAGTATCATGCAAAATTTGTATTTTTACTATTTGTATCCACAATATTTTTATTATTAGGTTATGTTAAGGTATATAATAAAAATTATTTTATTTAGAAATAACAGTTGAATCTGTGATGCATTTAGAAAACAAAATGGGCAAGTCAGGTGATATCTAAAATCATATGTTTGATTTCTAAAACGAAATAAATAAGTTAATTAGATATATAAGTTTTTATAATATGAGTTATAAAATTATTTTGAAGTCTTGAGACCAGATTGAGGAGGCTACTGTAAGATCTTATCTCATATTCACAATCTGTCTTTGTGTCAGAGAATGATTTTGGACAATATCATAATTGCTCTAGAGATGTTTCACGAATTAAAGACAAATTAATTATATTTCAAAGAAAAATGTATGATAAAAAAAATATGAGCAAGGGATATGATCAGTGGAACGAATATTTATTAAAATCTCTTAAGAGAAAAGTTTATATCATCATGGATTACTCAGAGAATGAGGTGTAAGCATATGGAATCATTACTCTTCGATAGGGAGATTGTTTATCATCTTACATGTTTATTCTTTGTACCGAAGCCATGATCTTGAATAGCAAAAAGAGAAAAAAAAATGTTAACAGGTTTAGAAGCGCAAGAGCAAGCCCTTCAATCTCGCTTTTTTATTTGTTGATGATTGTCTTTTCCTATAAAGCTAATTAAAAGAATGAATTCTTATAAATTTTAAGAGATTATATATTAATGTATTGTCAGCTGATAGAATTTTTCAAATTATATATCATCACAATTTGGAAATAAGTTGGATTTTTCAGTTCAGGAGGAACTAAGACAACTCTCTAGGGAATGTGATCGTACATAGAGATCCTAAAAAGTTTAAGAGGGGCTAAGACACTGATTTTTGACTTTGAAACTTGGTGTTTTGACCGCACGTACGGGCTTATCCTTTTACAAATATTTATTAATTTATATTTTATTAATTTAAAAATCAACGTGATAACTTATTATTTATGTGTTTTTAAAAAATAAATCAAACATCAAATTATATATATGACAAAAAAAATTCATTAAAATATATATATATATATATGTTTATTATTGTGTTGAAAGAAATATTTTAGAAAATATCTTTATAAAAAATATTTTTAGTTGAATAATATTTAATTATAAATTATTTTATATGTTATTTTCTAACTTTTATAATTGACAAAAAATAAATTTTAAGATAAGAACACAATATATAAGAATTATTTTATTTTAAAAAATTAATATTATTAATAAAAATTGTTTTTAATATTATAATTAGTTATACATAAAATTCATTAAGGGTAACATTGACTTTAACCACTTATTTATTATAAATTGTTTTATAATAATTGAAAAATATGTTTTAAGATAACAACACAAAATATAAGAATTATCTTATTTTAAAAAGTATTAGTAATAAAAAATCATTTTGATTATATAATTGTTATATAATTATTCATTAATGGTAATATAGATATTAATCAGTTTAACTTTCAACGTGAGAGCTCGGTTGCAAAAAAATAACTTCGCAAATAATAGTATAGATTAGTAATAAAAATTCACTTTGATTATATAATTGTTATATAATTATTCATTAAGGGTAATATAGATATTAAACAGTCTAACTTTCAACGTGAGAGTCCAGTTGCGAAAAATCACTTCGCGAAAAATAGTATAGATTACTAATAAAAATTCATTTTTGATTATATAATTGTTATATAATTATTCATTAAGAGTAATATATATTAACCAGTATAACTTTCAATGTGAGAGCTCGGTTGTGAAAAATCACTTCGCAAATAATAGTATAGATTATGAAATGCTCCACAACCGGGTGAAAGGATGAACATCATTATTTTGAACACAATAAATCAGTAGCCAATATTGCACTATATATCCAGTCATATAATGTCATATTTTGCCTACGTAAACTGGTGACGACAAAAATTATAAGTTTGGTAGCCCAATTTTGATGAAAATCTTGGGTGGAGAGAACAACAAAGGAATTCATTTTGATGTCTTTGAAAAAAATATGTAGGGTTAAAAGATGGAACTGGTTTTCAGATGATTTAAAACAATATTTGTTTTGCAAAAAAAAAGGAGATTAATTGATAAACAAAATTCTTCAGTTGATAAGGTGTTCAAAAGAATACATTAATGATGCGTTATATTGGCGGTCATGTCGGACACCTCTATGCTGGAACCAAGTGGGGGAGCGTAGCATGTTTAATTTAGAAATACTCAAGGAAACAACAGAGAAATCCAGTTTCTAAAAAAGAAGATGAAGAAAGCACAAGATCGACAAAAGAGCTATGCAAATAAACGAAAGAAAAACCTTGAGTTTGCGGTTGATGACCTAGTGTATCTAAAGATGATTACCTTCAAGAGGAGTGAGAGTTCTTGGGAGAAGGAAACTAGATCCGATATATTTGGGTCCTTTTAGGATTATCGAGAGAGTCGGTGCGGTGACATACAAGCTGGACTTGCCAACTGAAATGGAAATATTCCACACTGTATTCCATGTCTCACAACTACGAAAATATCTAACGGATCAAGATTTCATTATACCATAGATTCCTCCTGATCTAGGTAAGAACCTAACCTTAGAGATAATGTCGGTTTGAATCATAGATAAGATGGAAAAAGCAACAAGAAAGAAAACAATTTAACTGTTCAAGGTCACTTGGGATTATAATGGGCGATAAGAAACAACTTGGGAAACATAAAAAAAAATATGAAGGCCGACTTTCCCAAGTGGTTTGAGCAGTTTGCAATGGAGGAGACACTTGGTTCAGATTCGAGGATAAATCCATCGCAAGTGGGAGAGACTTTTCATGTCTCCGATCCTAGATAGGATCTTTGGGATAGGCCATGGTGCGAGGAAATGACCGAGTCTGTCATATGATCTAAGGACAAGCGTTCCATAGCCTAAAAAAGGTTAAGTTTGAATAATTTTGCTCGTTGATTAAGGGTTATACAATTTCTTTGTATTTTATTCCGATATTCAAGTTTAGTTTTTCTCATTCATTTCAATTTAGAATTGATCTTTGTTTGGTTTCATTTAGATTTAAAACAAGTTTGTTCTAGCTTTAACAAGTTCAAACATGTTCTATTTTGGTTGCAAAAATTTATGATGTTTTGCATGTTTAGGCTAGTTTTCGGGTACAAATCATGCTTCGGTTTACAAAACCCGAATTCAAATCGGGTTCAACCATGTTTGAGATTTGTTACTAAACAAGAGTACATCTAAAACCAATTTTTAGAATATACGAATTAGACTTAAATTTATACACTCAAAATCCAAGATCAGAGTGAACCCAAACTAAATTAGATTGGACATCCGAACACTTATGTCTAGTTTTCATATTTTTAAACTAATAAATTATAAAAGTATACTATTTATGCATATTTTAGTCTAGTAATATACTCTCTCCGTTTCAATATAGATGATATTTTAGAACTATTTTGTTTTAATTTACATGAAATTTTGAGATTTTAAAGTTAACTTTTACTTTATTGGAAATTGTTCAACCAATTAGTTTTTACAATATTTTTTATAATTGGTTAACTGATTATAAAATTATATCTTTAAAATGCGTTTAAAAAAAATATAATTTTATTAATTAAGTATTATGAAACAGAAGGAATATAGGAATATATATGTTGTTTCTCTTACCCTAGACACTTTTTTTGTACAAGTACTCGTAAATTGTATCATTAAAATATGATTTATACATTATACAAATATAGTTATTAAATTCATATCCCTAGATAATTAAATAGTTGGTAATAAAAATAGTGTTGGTTTTTTTTTTGAACAGAAATAGTGCTGCTTAGAAGGGAAAACTATTCCAAAATAAAAGAGAAAATACGTATGTGGATAGATGGATAAAGTAGGGATGAAGAGCGTTATGGACGGTATAGACCTGAGATGAAGCGAACAGACTGTTTTGGATCGTTATGGTTATGGACGGTATAGACCTGAGATGAAACGGACCATACTGTTTTGGATTATAATATTACGTCCTTAGAATTCGTTTTTGTACGGACTACGCAGTCTTTTTCATGGTCCTAAGTAATTTAAGTTTTTATGACACATCAAAATTTTAATGGCTAGGCGGAATGAAGTACGTGCAACTAAATAGAAAATAAATAGCAGATGTTCACGACAAGTAAAAATAGCAAAACTTCAAATAGTAATTCATTGTGGTAGAGTTAATAACAGGGCCGTACCAACCAATCTCAAGGCCCCAAGCAAAACATAATAAAATGTGGTAATCATGTATTTGACTTACTAAAGAAGGCTAATAATGAACTTACGTATGTGAACAAAAATGATAGGGCATATGAAGTTAAACCACAAAATGTCATGCTAAATGAGAAAGAACATATGATAATTTCACCAGAAAAAACTTTTTATTTTGAGTGGGCCCTAAGCCACCCCTTTTCTTGCTTGTGCCTTAGGCCGGCCCTGGTTAATAAAGAACCGCGAAAATCCCGACTGAAAATCACAAAACAAAAAGCATATAAACGATAATATAAAGACTAGAATATGTTTAAAAATCGGTAAGGAATAGATGAATTCACATAATCGAGATTTAATATTTTCAACCTCAATAAACCTCATGTAATACCGTGACAAGACTGGTTTATAACACTCGAAACATAATCTACTAACAGTAACTAGTATGAATACTCTCGAGACTTATTTAAGAAGACGACTAAAATTTTAGCTAGAACTTTCTAACTGCATTTTAGTGTATTAAATAATGAAGAGAGTAAGCTCTTATTTATATGTGAAAGAAGCTTAATCGACAAGTTAAAGATAAACGTTAAAGGAAACAATATTCCCAAAATATTCATGTTTATTTTTAGGTAACAAAAGTATTCCAATAATTATCTCGAAGTATTTCTAAATTATCTTGACACAATCTAAGACGTTTAGATTAAGCGAGATAATTATACAAAATTCGTAAGATTTATCAAGAAAATTATAAAAAAATGGTAAAAATTTGCACGTATGTGGTTTGCATAATGACCTCTCTCACTTCTTTTCCATAGTATCTCCACAAACTATTGAACTTTGTTAAGGAAATGCTATATTTATACTACAATTTTTTTTTCGTCATAAGCAATGTGAGATTTTTTACTAGTGCATTTCATTTAAGTGAAAGGCTTTTTATTTAAAAACTAAAAGACATTTGATCAACAGTTCTCTTCACATTTAGTCAACATTTTTACTCATCCCAAAGACTTATAAATTTTTGGTTCCAACAATTCCTAATATGAATATAAATTATTCTAAACATATGTAGACTTTATTAAACTATGCAGACTCGACAGACTCTACGTACTGAGTAGACTTAGCAATAGATTAGACAAAGACACTTTTCGAGATATAAGCGAAAACTAGTTGCATCTGAGGTAGTAGCATATTCCATCCTTGAACCACTTATTGTTTGTACCTGTCGGATCAACATTTCAAGAGGTGAATGTGATGTCTTGAACCTCCCAAAGTTTTATGTAAACTGAGACAGCAAATATAACACAGCTTCGTCTTCTCATAGATTTAAGTTATCTATCATGTTTGTTTTGGCCATATGGTTGTCATGAGTGAATTCAGAGACTATAGCCTAAACTTCATCCTCCTAGAAACGGTCTCATTTCAAAATCACTAGGTGATTGCCATAGTACTTGTCATATACACATAACATATCATTTATACTCTATGTACATATATATGATATATATGAAAGTGTATGGTTTTAAATGTTATCTCGGTTGTCCTGTGTCAAAACTCTAAACCGTTATTGAGGACCAAACATCTACTTGTGTCAAATATATGTTTCAAATAGTAAGGAAAAATAGAAATGTATATGGCCAAGAGTCATGACAAAGGCTGTATAAGACAAGACAAAGACGGTAAAAATTTGGTTTGAAGACCTAGTATGCAAGTGAGGTATTTGTCTAGGTTTTAAATAATTGAATAGGGAGTTGCGTCTTGCTTACTCAGAAGGAGTTTTTGCTCTCTTTTGCATACAACTTGTATCAAGTAAAACTAAGATCAGGTCTTGAGTCTGGTAAGTTGTAGCCCTTTTCTTTGATCAAGTGAAACTTGAAGGACAACAATCTCCCTCTCCAGAAGTGGCGGTTAGATTCCGTGAACAGGGTTACCAATTCATTGTGTTCTTTTCTTGCATATTAGTCTTAATTTCAAGAGAGGTTGAAACCTCACAAGTATTATCAGAGAAATCCAGGTTAATTGGATCAGGTTGATGTTCTAAAGCAGCTTCACAAGAAGACAACAAGTATCATTAAGGGTATTAAATTATATATTATGGAGCCAGCGAACCAAAAAATTTATGTGGATAATTTTGATGGAAGAAGTTATTTTGGATTGTTGAAACACAAGATGTTTGGTCAGATGGAATCTTAGGGCTGGATATGGTGCTAACTGATAATGAGCGCTCGCTTCACAGGCTGAGAAAGGAGTTGATGGTCCAGAAGCTAATGTAGATCTAAAAAGGCTGAAAAGGAAAAAAGTTTTAAAGTCTATAAGTATGAGCCTAACAAATACAATTCTAAGGAAGGTGATGAAGGAGAAGACTTCTATTGCAATATGGAAGCCACTGGAAATGGATTATCAGACAAAATACATGCCTAATTGTATATACTGAAACAGTTCGAGAAAAAGATGAAGCATTGGAGAAATTCAGGAATGAAAAGTGAGCACAGGAAACAACAAAACTGAGTATATGAAATGTTAAATAGGACTAGCATGAAAAAGGTGAGAAGTTTGCTTGCAAAAAGCGGTTTAGTGGAGAAGTTTAGGGCGGAAGCTGCCTCAACAGCAATGTACCTAATAACAGGTCTTCGAACTCATTTATTAAGTTAAGGCTACTTGAGGAAAAATGGAGCGGATATTAACCATACTTTATTCATCCAAGTAGCTTTGCATGTTCTACAGATGTTGATATCCCGTAGAACTAGTCCAATGTCAGTTAAGAAGTGTATCTTGAGCATCCATATGGTACAAATGTTTACATAGCATGGATTAAGTAAGATGCAAATTGCAGCAGAATCATGAATGTGATCTTTAACTAGGTTGGAATGTATGAAAACACATTAAAGTCTACCGAAGGGGCTGGTTAAGATAAGAAAAAAAAAACAAGTCAAACGAAGAAAATATCTATTTGTTGATGAGGACATAATCAAACGACCTTTGTAAGGGTACTCAAGAGCGGGAGATTCAGTTCAAGGTGGATCTGACTCGGGGGATTAAATTCAAGGTGAAGATGACTCAGGAAATTCATTCAGGGTGGAGCTAGTTCAATTGATGCAAGACAAGCTACATGGTATGGTTCAGAATTTGAAACTGCTGAAGAAGAACGTGATGATGGGTTAATAATCAAGACACTCTTGACAATACAATCTTGCGAGGGACTGAGGGAGAAGGGAATCTAAGTTTCCTTCTAAGTATGATGATCTCGATGTTGTGGCATTCACATTGTCTAGTGCAGATGATATCGAGGATGAACCAAAATTATTCTTTGAAGAACATAACAGAAAAAGGTGATTGATTGTAAATTTGTGTTTAAGTAGAAATCAGGAATTCCAGAGGTCGAGGCGCAAAGGCATACAACTAAGTTGGTAGAAAAAGGATTCTCCCATTGGAAAGTATTGACTACAATGATGTCTTCTATCATATAGTGAAATATGTCGTCTCTATAATCTTATGCTTGCACTAGTGGTAAATCAAGGTTATAATCTGGACCAGCTAGATGTGAAAATGACGTTTTATATGGATCATTAGACAAAGAGATTTACATGGACCAACTAGAGGGTCCTTGTACGATTGAAACAGTTTCCCAGACAGAAACTTATGTGATCCGTGCATGTATATTTTAGGCTTGAATATATATGTGTTAGTATATATAATAATATATGTGGATAATATGTTGACAGCATTACAGAATTCAATGGGGATCAATAATCTAAAGCAAAGCTTAAGTTCTTAACGTATCACATGAAAAGTACATTGATCAATAGTTTCTCAAATCACATTTTGTTTGAACGATAGAATAGATTTTGATGTCAAAGAAACAAACAAAACAAAACAAATGGTGGCTATATTGACATTGCAATTCTGTAGCCAGTTATTTAGGAAGAGGATCAGTTAATACAAAGATACAGACACAAAGAACTAAAAACTAAAAGAATAGCTAAACTTTACTCTTTACAATAGCTGATAAAATTATTTGTTTCTTATTGTACTTGTAACTTGTAAGTTTGGGAAATTTTCCAACCAAGCCAAATTTACATTAAACAAAAAAAACTGAATGAATTAATTAAAATTATCTAATTTAAAACCATAAATCCGAGTCAAGCTAACCAAAAATTAACAAACATAACAAATTTAACTTAATCATAGAGTTATAAGTGTATATTTACATATTTAATGAAATATTTTGGTGATTTTCTTCCTTAATGCTATTTTGTGAAAATAAACTAAAAATAATTAAATCAGTTAAATAATTTTGTTAAAACTGAACTAAACCAAACGAAAATAATAGGATACAATCAAATATGAAACAATAGTTTTAGAATTCAAAAAAAAAACTCAAAAAATAAGAAATCTAACTATAATTTGATCTTATATGGAACCTAATTATATAACCCAAAAAATCTATTGAAGTGTGGTTAATTCTGCATTTGCATGCAAGTCCAAATCAAATAAGGAAATCCCAACATGCTCAATATCTAATTGTAATTGCTAACGTTTTGGAACCTTTTTGTCAAGGTTTGGAAGCTCTATTTACCTTTCAGTTACTACATGAAACACAACGTTGTTTTATACACTTCAGAACCCTTTATTGGATCTATCACTTGTGTTTTCTTCATTTTATAATCATTTTATATACTACTATGGCTTCTCAAAATCATAGTCAGTTTCTCTTAACGTAGTCGAGTATATACTAAATTTGAAGGAGCAAGTATATATTAATATATATATACAGAAGGAATCAGAGTAATAAGCTACTTATAAGTTATATCCAAACTCAATGGTTACCTTAATGATTCACCAAAAGATGCTTTACTCTTCATACTCACTCATCTCACAATAACCATTCTCCACAACTGTACAGCTGAAGAATATTACTCACAGTCACACAAAACACTCGTTTCACCTCTAACGTTTGCTAAAAGCAGCCATGTGGGTCAGACATTAGTTTTAAAACATAGCCCAGGGACATCCTCCTCGAGTGAGTAGTTAGTTACGTCTTCGAAGCAATGAACCCTGACACTGAACCTTTTCAGTTAGTCCGTGGTTACCTTTTACCGGTTTAGCAGCCTGGCAAAGAACTAGCAGAGGCGAAGTGAGAGAGAGACCTGCGCGAGTCATTCATATGAAATGAATGCTCGCGCTGGCTTGACACAGACCCAACAACCCAGCTCGTTGCGGCATTTCCTGGACTAAGTATATGCGTAAATCTTGAGTGGACAGAGCGAGGTGAGTTGTAAGATCTTCGGGAAACGGCATTCCTGAGATCTACTGAGCTTCGGCTAACAGGTATAGGGAATGAACCCCGGTATGACCCGTTTTGGAAACTTGCATGGGAGCGAGAGTGGGAGAGATACATAGGGCCTGTATGTGACTGCATCGTTGTAGAAGATGAAGGAATATCATAAGATGACCGAAATGAGCTTGTGGAAGGTGAAGATGATAGTAGAAAAGACGACGTTGGAGTCAAGCTAGGAGAAAGCAAAGGTGTGTGTTCTGATGGTGATGCAGGCATATCAATGTTAATGGTTCTTGCATCGCGTTTACAAACCGGACAAAAGGATCTCCTTTGTCCAAGCCACAAATCAACACATCCAACATGAAACTCTACCAAACAGAAAAAAAAAACAACGAATCAGGAATGTTATTACACAAATTTACTTTGAGATGTGAGACAAAAGTTACTTACTGTGATTGCAAGGTAAGATCCTAAGCTTGTCACCAATACGATAATCTTCAATACATATAGCACAAGAGATAGAAGTAGAAGCTTCTTCACAAACACCGTTAAAGATAGTAGTAGGCATCCTTCTCAGTGAGTTTATCCCCATACGAGGAAACTCTCCACCACCAAGAGACCTAACACGCCGCCTTCTAATTCGATGCCTACGGACAAAGAAGCAAGTAGCGAGGACAGCAGACATCGCAAGAAGAGATATGAACGAGATAGCCATGATAGACCAAGCTGAAGTCTCAAAGCTTGGTAAGAGCCACAGTTCCATATCGGTTCGACCCACATACCCTTTGAGTATTTCTCCACTCGATTTCGAAACAAACGTTCCGTATATAACTACACCAGACGGGTTCCCAGCCACTACATTTATGTTTTCACAAACATCATTACACATCGTTTATTATAATTCAAGTCTGAAACAAAGGTTAAGAGATTTTTACTTGATATTAAGAAACCATAATCTTCATTGTCGTAGACAATAGCTGCTTTATAACCAGCTTTCTGCGCGTTTCTGATCTTGTCTTCGAAACTACAGCCACCGCGGATGATCAACACATAAGGAGGAGAAGTGATTGATCCTTCTTCTATAGTCACTGTGTTAACCAAATCAGAACAAGCATCGAGTGGCTCTGCTAGGTGCAGTACACCACACTGATCTGATTTCTTAATCATCGGAGCTGAAAAGCCAAACAGTTTTCTCAATACACATTACAACAAAACCCAAATTCTCAATTTCTAGAATTAGTAACAAGTTTTCATCTTTCCTAACCCTAATTCACAAAGGCGATTCCACAGTGAGAGAGAGAGAGAACTTACTGAAATTGGCTTCGATGTCGTCGAAGGAGAGTGATGTGTTTTTCCCGATCAACATAACTTTCGCACAAGCCAAGTGAGGGATTAGAAGGAGAGATAAGATTAAAATCAAAGCATGATTCATGTTTTTTTTTCCTGGAGATTCTCGAACAAACCCTAAGAGCAATACAGTACCGACGAGCTTAGAAAGAGAAGAAGAATTGAAAAGTATTTTAGGGTTTTAATAATGGAAGAAAAGCTTGAGTTTCCATAGAGGCGAGGTCAGAGCATGACTCTCAGAATATCTGAATCGTTTTCTGAATCCTTTTCTTTTTATTTTGGCGTGTATCTGTAACTTTGAGAGTATTTCGTACAAGTATCCAAACTATTCGTTTTGACACAAAAAGGTCTAAAACTTTGTTAGATGTGTAAGAAACCCCGCGGAGTCGCAGATGAAATTAGATAAGTGACGCCTCCAACACTCGTGTTCTGCTTTAAAAATACTGAATCAGTGTGCGTTGAATAAAACCGTATTCCATGAAAGTATGACCGACACCAAATAAAAAGATAGGGATGCAATGATCGGGAGTACAAGGGAATCAACATAATGTATTGAGATAAGGACAAATCGTATTAGGATTAGGACTTTGTTATACTTGTAATTATCTATAGTGTTAATCGCTTAAAGTTAGGAATGAATCTCTTGTATCTATACTCGATCTCTTATATCAATAAAACACACACTTTATATTTATAACATGGTATCAGAGTCCAAATCATAAATATTATAAATCTCTAATTAATATAACTATTCATGACATGACAGGATATAAAAGTCATAATTAACCTTATGACTGGGTATAAATATCATACTAAACTCGTTCGACCGAGTAATTGTCTTAGGATTCCGAGATTTCTAGCCAGTAAGAGTCATCATCTCGAGGAGGGGTATTTGGGATACTATGTCTCACATGAGAAATTCTAAAGGACATTAAATAATATGTAAAGGGTTATGGTCAATCCACTTATCACCAATTGATTTTAAGTTGGAAGCTCATAACAAGTCTGAATCTAACATGGTATCAGAGCTACACAAATCTTGAAAAACATTTTGGTATCTTGCTTCTGCACAATCTACATCACTACAATTTTTTTTTCTATACTTCTTCGCCTAAGCTTTTGCTATGGCTGAAACTACATCGTCTTCTACCTCGACATCCATAGAGTCTACTATGGATTCTCACTTCTTATTACATCAATCGGATAATCTCGATGCTTTAATCACACCAGTACTTCTACGAGGAGACAACTACTCGGAATGGGTCACTGAGTTTTGGAACTCTCTTCAAGCCAAACAAAATATTGGTTTTATAAATGGAACAATCATCAAACCTACGTCTAATCTATACGTTGCACGATGGACTGTTACTAATTCTATGATCGTCGGTTGGATCAGAACATCGATTGATCCGATTGTATGTTCTATAGTTTCTCATGTACCGGATGCTTACAAGCTTTAGGAGTCTCTTCAACGTCGGTTTTCGGTTAAGAACAGTGTTTGAAAACACATGTTGGTTGACGAGATAACCAATTGTAACCAAGAGGGACAATCTGTCCTCGGTTACTACGGTTGTCTTTCCAAATTATTGAAAGAACTCCAAAACCTTACTACTTCTACTACATGTTCATGCTCTGATGCTGCCCTCATTGAGAAAGAACGAGAAGACACTCATATTCATAAGTTTTTTTCGACCTTGATATGACTCGGTTTGCTTCGATTTGATAACAGATCATTGATGAAGCTCCATTACCGGATCTTAATACAGTATATTCCCGGGTCATTCGAGCTGGACAACATCTACTTACCATGAGAGCAAAAGAAGTTAAAAGTGAAGTTATTGGTTTCTCTGCTCAAACAGATTCCTCTTCAAATCATCTACAACTCGCTGCAACTACTACTCAACAGCGTAGCCGTGATCCTCATATGTTATGTACTCACTGTAACCGCAAAGATCATGAAGCTATTGAGTGTTTTCTCCTCCACGGATACCCAGATTGGTTTCTTGAACAAGAACAACATTCGTCATGCTCAAATCAACGTGGTCATGGTGGTCGTGGAACTCACGAACGAGGTCGCTCTAATCTCTTTCAAACCGCTCTGTTAAGCTCTACGGATACTACTGCTTCTTCCGATCAAATAGCTGCTCTTATTAATCTTCTTCAGAATCAACAAACAAAGTTGACTACGGATCGCCAGTCGGGTAAACAAAACTAAAGGATATGATTATTGATATTGGCATCTCACATCATATGACAGGCGATCTCACTCTATTACGCGACATCAAAGAGATTACTCCATCTTCGGTTACTTTTTCGAATGGACTGAATTTCTGAGAAACAAAGATGGGGACTCTGTATCTCAATGCTGATTATTTTCTTTTGGATGTTCTTTACGTTCCAGACTTCAATTGCACATTTGTTTCTCTCTCTAAACTACTAGAGCGGACAGGATGCATTGCTATATTTACTGATACTCTTTGTGGTTAACAAGATCGTTTTACGAGGACCCTGATTGGAGCCGGTAACGAACGAGAAGGGGTCTACTACTTTATGGGTGTCAATGTTGTGAGGGTACATCAGACTGGAAAACGAGATTCTCCATCTTATGTTCTTTGGCATCATCATCTTGGGCATCCGTCCTACAAAGTCTTGTCGTCATTACCTGTTTTTCAGCATTTTTCTGTTGATTTTGATCACATGACTTCGTGTGAAAAAAAAATTCAAGCTAAACAATCCTGAGAGAATTTTGGTGTTAGTATTAATAAAACTATGAAGACTTTTGAATTGATTCGCTGTGATGTTTGGGGTCCATATCGCACTCATTCTTCTTGTGGTGCTGTCTATTTTTTTACAATAGTTGATGATTTCTCGAGAGCAGTTTGGACCTACCTCATGCTTGAGAAATCGGAAGTCAAGACATTACTACATAAATACTTTGCTATGAGTGAACGACAGTTCGGCCTACAAGTCAAGACAGTGAGGTCTGATAATGGGACTGAATTCATGGCTCTTGTGTCTTACTTTCGGTTGAATGGTATTGCACACCAAACTTCTTGCCTTTACACGCCACAACAGAACGGTCGCGTTGAACGTAAGCATCGACATATTCTTAACTTTTCCAAAGCTTGTTCATTCCAAGCTTGATTACCAGTCACTTTTTGGGGAGAGAATATATTTACTGCTGCTCACATAATCAATCGAACACCAATACCTCTTCTTCATGGAAAGACGCCCTATGAGATGTTACATGGCTCACCACCGAATTTTGATCTACTCAGGGTATTTGGTTGTTTGTTTCATGCTCAACGACGCCCCCGAAATAAAGACAAATTCTCAGACAGAAGTCGTTGGTGCTTGTTTGTGGGTTATTCATTTGGCAAGAAGGACTGGAACGTACTTTATATCGACAATAATGAATTATTCACCTCAAGGGATGTTATATTTCAAGAAGATCAGTTTCCTGGTCTTTCTGATACAGTTCAAGTCTCTCCTGTCGTGTCTCAGCCTGATCACACAATTGATGAATGGCTCCTACCGGTTACTTCTTCACTACATGGATTAGTTCCTAATGCAACTAATGCACCAGTACTACCCCACTACTACTACAATTGATACAAATGAGATTACATCTACTGAGATTCTTCCTAACCCTACTACTTCTACTCCTGAAACACTTTCCACGGTTCCCACTACAACTCCTTTTACGATCCCATCTCCAACAAAGTCGACAGACGTATCTCCGTCTTCAGATATGGGTGTTAGGTCTTCTGAGGTGGGTTCTTCAGGCCTTTCCGAGTTAGTAGGATGTGGTCATCGTGAATGGAAGTCGTCAGTACTTCTGAAGGGCTACATTTTCAACTCATCTACCGCACAAGATACCCCCCCCCCCCTCTTGCGTCCTCTACTACGGTCTCAGGTAACTCCAAATATCATATCTCTGCATATTTAGCTAATGCTGCTTTATCCTCTTGCCACAAGTCTTCTCTAGCAGCTTTGTTCTCCAATACTGAACCGCGAAACTACAAAGAAGTTGTTCTATACGACGGTTGGAAAGACTCAATCAAGGATAAAGCCAAATCTCTTGAGTTAAATAAAACGTTTGTTATCACTACCTTACCACTAGGCAAGAAATCTATTGAGAGCAAGTGGGTTTACAAAATTAATACCTATCTAATGGCAAAGTATTTCGTCACAAATCTTGACTAGTCGCTTGTGGAAATCTCCAAAGAGAGGGCTTGGGTTACACTGATACATTTGCATCAGTCTCTAAGTCATCTATGGTTCATATCCTACTTCAAATTGCAGGAGCAAAAACAGTGGGAAGTCCATCAGATGGACGTCCACAATGCCTTCTTACATGGTGATCTTGAGGAAGATGTTTACATGAAACCCCCTCCTGGTTTTCAAGGTTCAGATCCAACTAAATTTCTTATGTTGAAGAAAGCTATACATGGACTTAATCAGTCCCCATGCTGTTGGTTCGCTAAGCTCAGCACTGCCTTAAAGAAGTATGGCTTTACTCAGAGTAGAGCTGATTACTCTCACTTCTCGCTTCTTCGCGGAAATGATGTCTTACATATACTGATTTATGTGGACGACTTTGTGATTGCTGAAAATAATCTATCTACAATAAAACGCTTCAAGTCCTACTTAAGTCAGTGTTTCCACATAGACGACTTAGGGAAATTGAAGTATTCCCTTGGCATCAAGGTCATGCGCAGTAAAGAAGAAATTTTTCTATCTCAAAGGAAGTATGCACTAAACATTAACTCAGAGATGGGTCTCCTCGGCTGCAAACATGTCTTGACCCCCATGGAACTGAACCACAAGCTCTCCGCGGTCAAAGGACATGTTCTCGGTGATCCTAAAGCCTATTGTCGTCTTGTTGGCAGACTTGTCTACCTTACTTTCACACTCCCGGAGCTGTGTTATAGTGTTCGCATTCTATCACAGCATATTCAGAAACCATTACAAGAACACTGGGAATCTGCATTATGGGTTGTTCATTACCTCAAAGGATCTCATGGCCAAGGTATTCTCCTACAATCAGACTCAGACTTACGAGTGACTGTCTATTGAGACTCTGATTGGAACGCTTGTCCTGTCTCTTGACGCTCTCTTAGTGCCTACATTTGTCTGCTCGGTGACTCCCATATTTCATGGAAAACAAAGAAACAAGATACAGTGTCTCTTTCTTCTGCTGAAGCAGAGTATCGTTCAATGGCTTATACGCTCAAGGAATTAAAGTGGATCAAGAAACTTCTTGTCTCGATTGGGGTTCCTCATTCTTGTTCTATGCGTCTTTACTGTGACAGCAAGTCAGCCTTCTACATTACTACAAACCCGGTGTTTCATGAACGTACCAAGCATGTTGAGTCTGACTGTCATTTTGTTTGAGATGCTGTTACAGACAAACTGATCACTTTGGAACATATTCTACGAAAGAACAACCAGTGGATCTACTTACTAAGTCGCTATCTTCGCCTATGTTTACATATCTTCTATCCAAGTTGGGTCTTCAAGATATTTCACCTCCAACTTGAGTGGGGGTATTGAGAAAAGAACATATCGTATTAAATTAGGACTTTGTCATACTTGTAGTTATCTATAGTGTTAATCCCCTTAAGGTTAGGAATGAGTCTCTTGTATATATCCTTGATCCCTTATTGATGACACACACTTTACATTCATAACATAATGTAATGACAAATAGGATTTTAAGGAAATTTAGTCAAATGGAGATGTATGGTTGATTTGTTTGTTTAACGAGTTTGGAAGATTTATTTAGTTTTGGACTTTCTAGTACCCGTTTGGGTCAGTTTTTTCGGGTATCTGATTTTTTGAATTTTGAGATTAGGTCTCATTCATGTTATAAATTTTTGGGTCCGGTTCGAATAGGATCCTCACAGATCTGGGTGGATTTGATTCTAATGTTTATGAACCTAAAAATAACCAAATAACCAAAGTATTTGAAATGGGTTCGGATATTTGTACACAAACTAATCCTATTGTCTGATTTGGTTTGGGTATTTTGTATTCAAACTATCATACTTTATCTGAAAGTAAACAAAAGTATATAAAATAACTAATATATTTAGATAATTAAAATTATAATTATAACTAATATTTTACATATATATTTACATTTCAAATATCTTTGGATATTCATTCGGTTTTCGTTTAGAGTCGGAGTTGGGACCAGTTCTTCGGATGTGGAAATTTAGGGCCCATTCGGTTATTTATCCCGGGTCTTATCGGGTTTGAAACATGATCTTTGGGTTAGTTCTTCGGATCAGGATATTTTATCCAGCCTTAATTTTACTAATAAGCATCAGTGAATACATAACATGGTGTTGAGATTTGCGAAATTGTTAAAGATATAGGTAAAAAACTGTGATTCTAAAACCATAATCTTTATGTCCCTTAATTGATTGGGAATGAATGACTTAATGCCTCTTTTGTATTTATACATCAAAGTTGGTTTGATGTTTCATTTCTCTTTTGTTGTTTTCTTTTCTTTCAAGACGAGTTTCTTTCTTTTTCGGAAGAAGCAAATTTTATCTCCAATAATAAATCTCCGCAGTTTGTTGTGACTGATGAAATCGTTTTCGGTGAATTTTAACGGATATGGTTTATGAGACAATGAACTCAGCACTTTATGCCTTAAGCGATATTAAGGTCTAAACTATCAAGTCAATTTTTTAGAAAATTGAGCAGTCACATCTCTTGGAAGTTGAAAGGTCTCCTAGTCATAATGATAACTAGGATTTTTAGACCTAATGATAATGCTATTCTCAAAAATCGTGTCTTTTCTTATATGTAAACAAATGAATTCTTCTTATTTCTTCATTTTTCATACGAAACCAAATATAATTTCTCTCATAATTATTCTCGTTTTCTCTATTTTCTCGATCATTTAGCCACTGTCCCTTCCTGATATCTGCGATCAGCTCAAGATCCTCATATGTTCCTCACCAAAACTTATCTTCAGTCTGTAAATTTCTAACAAAAGGCAAGGAGATCGTTTATGAATTGGAATCGGCATCATATGAATCTGGTTCGTCAAGTCTTCTCGTGTTGATCAGGAGATACTATGTTTCTCTTTAGAATATTTCTACTCACGACTAAGCTCAGCTGCAATGGGTTCAGTTTTCTGAAGACTTTAATCAACATGACACCAACACTAAGGAAGATGTAGACTCTCAAAATGATATTGCTGAGAATGAATTATGTGCAGAGATGATTCACAAAGTAGAAGTCACTAAAGAGCATAATTCTTCTTCAATATCGCAAAGAGTACCCTATACTGGTTAGTCAAAGAAGCGGCATCATTCTTCATGGAGTGATTCCACACACAGATATGCAATCATCTATCATCGAATGACATGATTTCATTGATCATTTGCCGACTTTGTTAACCATGAAGTTTATTTCAGATGCATTGGAACCATTCTCACTTAGTGTCAGCTTCACCTTTTTTATTACAAAGCCTTGCCAGCTTGGAAAACAGCCTGATATCTTATGGGCACTCTCAAACAAATAATTATGTGTTCGCTGACTTCAACTTACATGTAAGGAGGTGTTGTGATTCTGACTGGGAAGCTTGTCCCATAACTAAGTGTTCTCTTACTGATTGGATAGTAATACAAGTTGGATCATTGATCTTATATATCTTGGCAAACTAAGAAGCATGACACAGTTTCATGTTCAGTTGTAAAAGACGAATATTGATCCATGAACGAGGTAACACGAGAGCTCAACTAGATTAAAACATTACTACGAGAGATAGGTCATGATCACACATAAGCAATGACAATTAAGTATAACAATAAACCGGCTATCTATATAAGTTCTACCTTCGTTTTTCATGAACGAATAAAACATATTAAAGTGGACTTTTATGATGTTCTAGATGAGATTATAAAAGGAGTAATTAATCCTTTCCATGTGAGCACTCAACTCTAAGGATCAATTGGCCAATATTCTTAATAAGGCATTGTGTAGAAAGAAGTTTGATAGCTTCAGTTTCAAGTTGAGCATTATCATTTTGTATGCTCTAACTTGAGAGGAAATATTTTTTTAGAGGAAATGTATTGAAATATATTATACTTCCTAAATGAATGAAAAAACGATTTAGATATCATCCCTTATCCCATAAGATTTGAGATCTTGTTCTATGTATAAATAAAAGACCTTAAGATCCATGAAATACAAGTTGAACATACTTTAATTAACTATTTGTCATAGTGCGAGGAAACAAATATATTTTATTTAATTTAGAAATTAAAAATAATAAATCAAATGTTTCGGCGAAATTAAAAATAAAATAAAACTTTAACATCGTGAGATACACGTACATTTAAAATAAATATGTGTTTGTTCTGGTGACTGGTATAGTAGTCTATAAAATAGACATTGCATGTTCTAGTATTCATACATGATACATCATTATCCTTTTCATTTTCAAATTCTTCGGAAAGTATCTCCAAGTTAGTTAAAACTCATACATATAGTATCGCTCACCAGCCAACGTGTTGTCCACTCTCCACGACTTTTCTGTTTAATTGATGAACATAAATTGACTATTTTTACGAACTATATTTTTAGGATTTATAAATAGCTGCAGGAACAATTCCACGAAAATTGCATGGACCAAACGAATAACTCTAAACCAGTAGCCAATAGATGATGATGAACTATACTATTTTAATCACATTTTATATAATAAAAAAAGAGATAATTTCTAGCATAAAGCACCCTCTAAACTTAGACTTGTTCAATCAGATAAAATCAAACCAAACCGAAATAGAAAAAATAATTTTAATTTAATAATATTAAATAAATTAAATGTATGTTATTTTTTAAAAAACATATTATATGAATATGGTTTAATATATATACCATTCAAACCGAATAAAATAATTAATTAAAATACAGTAATATAATTATATTTAAAAATTAATATAATTATATGAAAATTATATAATATATCTAATAATATATACATAATTGATTTTATTGAAATAATCTTTATATTTAAAAAAGTTTATTATGTTTTTCAGTTAAAAGATTTTTATTTTTTATCAAATTAAATAAAACATAACTTTTACTGTTTCTGTTGAGACATATTTGTGCTAATATTTAGTTTTTAAATAATATTATAGTATTACCAATTTTCTTATTTTGTACTTTATGAAAATTAATATTATTATTAACTTAATTTATTTCCTAATTATTTTAATAGTAAAATAAAACAGGAAATACTGTATTTGAAAATTAGAGTACAAAATTTCTTTATATTTGAGTAAAGTCGCTATATTAAGTGAAATTCATAAAATATTATAAAGATAAATATATTTATGGTGTTTTGTATAAAACTGTATAAAACAAAAATCAATGATATATAAACCGAACTAAACCAAAATAAATATAATTTTAATATAGTTATTTTTTATAAACCGAAATATCAAAATGAAATCCGGGTTGAACCCTAGCATCATCAATCTTTCTAATACATCGATCAACACCAAACATTGATCAGTTTTTTTTTTTTGCTTTTTAGGCCGCAAACAAAAAGAAAGAAAAAAAGAGGAAGATGATCGCTATTGGTAGCCAAAGAGCAATGACCGAGCCAACCATAGTAATTATTTAGTCAATATCAATTTATAGTTAAATATAAATTTAAATGATTATTATATATATATATATCCAAATATTGTAAATTATATAATATCATAGAATATTAAAAATATTTGTAAACTTATTTAAAAGGAAAGCTATATTTAAAAGTATTAATAAAAATAAAATTGTTTGATTACTAAAAAGTTATAAAAAAATAAAATTAATTTGAAAAACTTAAGACATCGCACAATGAAAAACATGATTGTTGATTTGAATTTTTTTGAGTTCAAACTGACTTTCAGCAGATATTAGAAGGATCAATAAACTAATCTTCCAACATTTTACTAAATTTTCTTGTGAAATAAGTAATGTCTTGTTTTCTAAAAATAATCATAGAGGTTTAGCTGACCCCTCCCTTCAACTTATCTCCGCCACTGTCAAAGAGAATAAACTTTAAGTTGAACTTAGAGAATAGAAGGCAATAGAGAGAGAGAGAAATAAGCCTCTGAATTAGGAATGTCAATGAAGGACCTGAACCGCGGGCCTGGCTCGTAAAGACTTGATGCGGGCGGGATTAGGCCAGTTTATAGAAAGCCCGTACAGTTGCGGGCCTTGCGGGATGGACTCTTTGCGGGATGGGCCAAAACCGGGAGGTGCCACGGGTTAACCTGCGGGATATAAAAGACCCGCAAACCCTAGTTTTCATTTCTTCCTCACCTGAAACAACGAGAGAGAGAGAGAGAGAGAGAGAGAGAGAGAGAGAGAGAGAGAGAGAGGAAAGACGGAAATTCGCCGTTACGGAGCTCCGGTGACGGTGGATTTGCGAAGTGATGAAGAAGATACACCACCGAAGCTTCTATTCTCCTTAGATCCGCCGCCGGAGTTTCTATTCTTCTAAGATCCACCACCGGAGCTTCTCCTTCCCTGCATACATGTTCGTCTTCTTCTCCATTTCTCTTTTGTAGTCTTTGTCTCTATCTTTTTAGTTGTTGTAATTGTCTATTTAGTTGTTTAACTACATTCAGTCTCTGATAGGTGAGAAGGAAGAGGACGAATCGGCTTCAAAACTTCACAGATCACACATGCATGTTCATAGATAAGTCTATGTTCCCTGCATGCATATTTCTCTCCATGTTCGTAATATATTTAGTATATGATATGTCTTGTGTTTTTGTAGGTGAGAAGGAGGAGGACGAATCAGTTTCAAAACATCACATATCACACATGCATGTACATAGATAAATCTCTTTAGTTCTTTAACTTGTCTAATTTTTTTCATTTTTTAGCTTAGTTTGATTTTATGTGAATGTGTTTTGTCTCTTTAGTTCTTTAACTTGATCCAGTCTTTGTCTTTTTAGTTGTCTAAATTCGATTCAGTCTCTGATTAGCTTAGTTTTATATGATAGGTATTTTTTTAGCTCAGTCTCTGTTCCCTGCATGCATGTTCTTCTCCATGTTCGCCTGCATGCATGTTTGTATTTTGTTTAGCTTAGTTTTATATGATATATTTATATATATTATTTATTCAGTATCTTATGTGTCTTGTGTTTTGTAGGTGAACAAGGACGTGGCTGTTAGTAACTGTGAACGCATGTGTGCGCTCCAAACGATATTGCTTGTCATGGTGATGACTTGTGTATGTTTGTAGCACACACCGCGTTTACCAGGTATTAACAGCTTACGTTTACTTGTTCAATAAAAGAACATGCGTGACAGAGTTGAAAGTTTTATAAGTTGTTTACACTATGAAATTGTATGCTTTTTAATCTGATATAAAGGCTCTGATATGTCTTTGTTGTTTGTTTGTTGTATGTGTCGAGGTGATTGGAGTGGTGGTGAACAAGGAGTCAAGGACGTTTAGTTTATGTCTTGTCTTGACAAGTTCAACGGATTTTTACCGCAAAGCTTATGAAAAATCATTCGAAGGAGTGTATGGTGATTGTTCATGAGCTATGCCGCAAAATCATGAGCTATGCCGCAGCATCTTGTCGCCACAAAGTTGAAACAAGGTTAGTCTGAATTATGATTCATGAATGCATGGAAATAACTCCGTTTTGATACATGGAGATGGAGACAGCATTTTACTTTTGCTATCTAGCTATACGCTTGTGCATTTAATCTTACCATGCACTTGCATCTTATTTGAACAGCCAGGAGAAGATAATGCACATCCCCAAGTGGTCCGCGAAGCTAAAAGGTTTACTTTCCGTTCTAAACCCGTTTTATAAGTTTTGTGGAATCGTATTCTTAACATTTTGAACACAATTTTTAACACAATATTTTTCTGATTATTTTTTTTGTTAAAATGCTTTATATTTTCAGATTATATATATATATATATATAAGAAACTATATATATGATAAAATCTATTTATAATATTGTATAAACGATATTAGCAAAATGATGTTAAGGAAAAAATAGACAAAATGAAACCTGATTTGTAAACGTTTTCACAAACGGTGACACATGGAGTCAAGATATGATCTATTTTCTTAACTCTTTATATTCGCTCCATATTGAGACGGGACATAGTGTATAGAGAATCCCAAGATAAAACCATAGCGGAAAATTCACGCATCACTCTTGGACGCCCTAACGAACTAATAACTACGAAACACTCTCGAACCTAAATTTATGCTTTGGAATTTTTGATGTTGAATTTTGATTAGGAAAGTAAAAAATAAAAGAGGAGAGCCATTTCCCGCAATAATTGTTCTACATGGACGAAAATCTTATGAGATCGAGGGAAGTAAAGTTGCGAAGCTTATTCCCCAAAAATCTCTGATTCTATCTTTTCATTTAAATTTGTTTGTGAGAGGATAAACTGCATGATATATTTTTATTTTATAGATAAATTACTTGTCGGTTGAAAACGAAATGCATGTTGTTTTTAGATGGAAAATGAGCAAAATGTTAAGCTTAATTGGTCCAAAAATATATTGTAGTGGTCCAAGTGTCACATTCTCCCAAACCCAAGTTTAAGCTCATGTCGAACTGACCCCGTCGGCTGAACGGCAGCGACGACGCACACATGGAGAACCTTTCTCTTTTCCAAGCCGTTTAAGCTATCATAGCAAGAGAACCTGTTTATACTCCTCTCTTTAGCAACATTTTCCCAATGTGGACTTTTTATGTTTGTCAATTAGACAAAATTTCATGTGTTTCATTTACATTATGTTATCATCTTCTTTGCATTATTTTTCATTCAGTTTTGATCTGTTTTTAACATATGAATATATTAGATTACAGTATGAATATACTAGATTATAGTACTCAATGCAAACTTTACAAAGATGTCTTATTCCAGCAAAAACAACTACCAGCATGACTGAAAAATCGCTGGAAAACTCAAAAAGTAAGTTTATTAAAAACAGAGTTCCAACAAATATAACTTGATCTACCAAAGATAGGATATTTGTATTGATATATTTTCATCAAAATAAAAGATTATATTCATCTTTAAGTTTGAAAATATAACTGATTAACATTATTGGTTTTTAGCAATTTTTTAATTAATTTAAATAATATCAAATATAGTTACAATTTTCTTCACATATCTTTAGCTATTAATAGTAGTAAATAGCATAAATGGCCCGTCCCTACCCCTCCCAATCAACAGACTCATTTATCTTCTGGATACGATTTAATGTAATAAAAGAAGTTGGTAAAAAAAATTAAAAATAAAATGTAAATGCGAATGGTCACGGGGAAAATAATATAATAATTGCATAAAGAGGAGTCAGCACATGGAGAAGAATGAAGGGTGGTGTCTCCCTCGTCTCCTCTTCCCCTCTTTAAACAAAACAAAACAAAAGAAAGTCATCGTCTTCCCTTCCTTCCTTCTCCTTCATCCATCTCTCAAAATCAAAATCAAGAAATGGAGAAACCAAGCTCTAGACGACCTTCAAGCAGCGTTCTCCCCTACGAAACACCAAGACTACGAGATCACTACCTCCTCGGCAAAAAGCTAGGCCAAGGCCAATTCGGCACCACATACCTCTGCACCGAGAAATCCTCCTCCGCCAACTACGCCTGCAAATCGATCCCGAAGCGGAAGCTCGTGTGCCGCGAGGATTACGAGGATGTGTGGAGAGAGATTCAGATCATGCACCATCTCTCCGAGCACCCCAACGTGGTTCGGATCAAGGGGACTTATGAGGATTCGGTGTTTGTCCACATTGTCATGGAGGTCTGTGAAGGCGGAGAGCTTTTCGATCGGATTGTCTCCAAAGGGCATTTCAGCGAGCGTGAGGCTGCTAAGCTGATTAAGACGATTCTTGGCGTTGTCGAGGCTTGTCATTCTCTTGGCGTTATGCATAGAGATCTCAAGCCTGAGAATTTCTTGTTTGATAGCCCTCATGATGATGCTAAGCTTAAGGCTACCGATTTTGGTTTGTCTGTCTTCTACAAGCCAGGTTAAGGTTTCTTTTGATTGTTGATCTGGTTTTGCTAAATGGGTTTGTTTTCGTTTGTTCATTGATTGCTTCTTGATGCACTTTTCAAGAAATGTTTTGTTTCGTTTCTTGATCTTCTTGATTATAATCATGTTTTGCTAGATGGGTTTGTTGATTGATTGCTTCTTGATACATTTTCAAGAAATGTCTTGTCTCGTTTCTTGATCCAAAAAAATGGTTTCTTGATTAGGTCTCTTGCTGGTTGAGCATTGTTAGAGACATGTTTTCTTTGAACAGATCCTTCTGAATCAGGCTTTTGAGACTTAGTTAAAGATCATATGAATCCATTGTAGCAAAAAGCTTCATCATTTCAGATGTGAAACATGTGCTTATTTGGTTTCTTGATCCAGAAAAGTTGCTAGACTTTGATGAAAATCGGATCTTTGTTGAATGGGTCAATTCAACGTTACTGCTTGAGCATTATTGTTAGGGAAACATTGATATACCTTTTGACTTTTTGTTGAGATAATAATTGAATACCATCCAGCAGAAAGAGGTTCATTAATTAAAATGTATAACATTTGCTTATGCAACAATGCCTTTAGAGCCTATTTCACTGACTATCATTGTGTTGTTTTGCTCTTCAGGGCAGTATCTGTATGATGTAGTGGGAAGTCCTTACTATGTTGCACCAGAGGTTCTTAAAAAATGTTATGGACCAGAGATAGACGTGTGGAGCGCTGGTGTTATTCTTTACATTTTACTAAGTGGTGTTCCTCCTTTCTGGGCAGGTAAGTTTATATAAAAGACAGTATTTTTATTACTACATTACTTGTGTGATTTATGCCTCTTTGTTCTCATTTGCTTTGCAGAAACTGAGTCAGGAATCTTTAGACAGATTTTGCAAGGGAAGTTAGATTTCAAATCTGACCCGTGGCCCACCATCTCAGAAGGTGCCAAAGATTTGATTTACAAAATGCTCGATAGGAGCCCCAAGAAACGCATCTCTGCACATGAAGCATTGTGTAAGCTAATTTGTAATGATTGTGTTTCGTTTGTTGGTTCCTATAAGGTGTATGAATTGAGTTTACCTCTGATGATATATATTAGGTCACCCGTGGATCGTTGATGAGCAGGCTGCACCAGACAAGCCTCTTGATCCAGCAGTGTTGTCAAGGCTAAAGCAGTTCTCACAAATGAACAAGATTAAGAAAATGGCCTTGCGGGTAAGAACTAAGAAAGTAGTAGATTTTTAATTCTCTTTCTTTAATATCCAATCACATTTGTTAGGTAATCGCTGAGAGACTCTCGGAGGAAGAAATTGGTGGTCTGAAGGAATTGTTCAAGATGATAGATACAGACAACAGTGGAACAATCACCTTTGAGGAGCTTAAAGCTGGTCTGAAGAGAGTTGGGTCTGAACTAATGGAATCAGAAATCAAGTCTCTTATGGATGCGGTAAGCTCTCTTTTAATATCTCCACACAAAAAGATGTTGTAATAGGTTCTCACGAGGCATTTCCTGGTGTGTTTGGCAGGCGGATATAGATAACAGTGGGACGATAGACTATGGTGAGTTTCTAGCAGCGACATTGCACATGAACAAGATGGAAAGAGAGGAGAATTTGGTTGTTGCTTTTTCATACTTTGATAAAGACGGTAGTGGTTACATAACCATTGATGAGCTTCAACAAGCCTGCACTGAGTTTGGTCTCTGTGACACTCCTCTTGATGACATGATCAAGGAGATTGATCTTGACAATGTAAGAACAAGTCTTCATGATATCGTTTTCTTTCTTAGTGAGTTTCTGTCTATAAAACTGATGTAAATACGATGTTTTGTTTGGTTTAGGATGGGAGGATTGATTTCTCAGAGTTTACTGCTATGATGAAGAAAGGAGATGGAGTTGGAAGGAGCAGAACCATGATGAAGAACTTGAACTTCAATATAGCTGATGCTTTTGGGGTTGAGGAGACTAGCACTGCTGAGCCTGATGACAAACCAAACTAATATAGGTTTTGGAAATTGAGAAATGAGGACCCCTAAAAGGAAAATTGAATCTTTCATCTCTCTGTGTTTTTTGTTTTGTTTTTACTTTTTGTAGATGAGAATGTGCAACTTTCTAAATTTTGTTTTAGTATGGATTATTTTTGCTTCATTATTCTCTGCATTCATGAAGTTTCAATAATAAAAAACTTTAATATTTGTACTATGAAATTAAGAAATGGTAAACAAAATGGATAAAAAAACACATCTTGAGCATTGTTTAACTGATATTATTTTGATGATTGTGATGTAAGATGTTATTTTTAAGTGGGCATTTCAATTTAGTTTGTGACTATTTTTAATACCATTATCAGTTGCTACAGACCTTCAAAGTTCATAAGCACATAACTGTTATCAGTTGCTACAGACCTTCAAAGTTCATAAGCACATAACTGTTTTGCATGATACTCTTAACAAAAAATGGTTCTTGAATGTGAGTTTCAAGTTTGGACGTAATCAATTGTGCTCTTCTTTTCTATGTACTCAATCTTTACATAATCTAGTAGATAAGCCAATAGGCTGCAGAATCAGATCTCTGATCAAGATGCAATACAATATATAAAGCGAATCTCTTTGCATCATCAACTCATGATCAAAGTTTAGTTTCAATCCAGAGCGTACATTCTCTAATGGATTTGAGTTACTATTTGATCGTTATAGAGATGTTTTACCTCTTCTACCCCCATCATTGAAATGGTGATGACACTGGTTGAGCAGAGTAGTGGCCACTTGATATACCTTGATTTTTTTGCCATTTTTAGATCATTACATAAGTTCTTTGTAGAGTTTTTGTTATGTATTTCAAGTCTTTTTCAGATCTATATACTTTGTGGACAATTTTAGAGATTTTAAAGTTATTTGGGATGCAGAATTGTATAGTCATGTCAGAGGTTTAGCAATGAATGGAGGATTTTCCAGGATCTGTTGAATCTCATATTTTGACACCATATAGAGAATTGAGTTAGTTTTCCAATGGCACTGGTTTTAGGTCAATCACAAGGTTGGATCAAACGTTATGATTGGTTTACTGAAGAGTAGTCCGTCTGACACGCGATAGGAAGTTGTCGAGCTTGTAACATGAAGTCTAACGACACAAACTTAGTGTTTATCGACACTCCTCCAGATCAATCCCGACGCAGTTTCATCACCTTCCATTAATTGTTGTGTGACTCCAAAGTTTTTTTTATTTACAAAAGATTCTATAACGTGTTTTAACATATATTATCTATTGTAAAGCCATTGTTGATGGCTAAACTTTGTTTAAGATTAGAGAGAAGAGAAGAACTTCTTCGGATTTTTCTTGGAACTCATGTTTATTCATTCTATGATATATATTCAGACCATGCTTTGTGTTATTGCTTTCACGTCTAAGTAGTTCTCTTGTTAGATTTAGTGATTTCATGAGCTTAATGTCAAACTGATAATCATTGATTGCTAGGGTTATTTCCCATATTCTACACTGGGATTGTTATTCACACTAGTTTCTAGAATAATTAACTAGAACCTATAATCATAGGATCATCGTGAGACACGAGAGTGTAATCGATAACTAAATCTAATCATGGTAAACTAGATTTCTATTTACAGCAAGAGTTGGTTTAGGATTTTAGTTAAGCAATATCAAATCTAGTTTAATGCTTTTTTGATTCATCGAGTTCGCAACGAGAGTTGGAATTTGATTAGAGTTAGGCATCTAAATATTTTATCGCAGCGAGAGTTGGTCGCTCCAGCAGTCCTCTCAGATTGATATAATCTTTTCAATATGTCTGTAATTGGTAGGTATCCTTTGGTACAGTACCTTATTCCTCCCATGTCATTGCGGTTTGAATCGTGGCTTCTTGCATAATCGACACTTTTCTAGCTTCTAATCGTCTCTCCAGTAGATCATGCAGTTGTTGATGCAAACATCTATCATCTCCGAAGGCAACCCACTAATATATACCAATTTATGAATCTCATAATAAAGATTCAGCTGACACATTGTCTTCTGGCATATACTTTTAAGCAATACGTCACATGCATCTATGAAATTCTCATGTAAATTATGATATGTTTTTATATTCATCATCCTAGATGCTAGAAACAATTTAGAGAGACCTTCTTTACAACCAATGTAGATTGGTTGATTTGCAGCATCTAGCATTTCATAAAACTTTCTTGCATCCAAATTAGTTTTTTCAAACATTTCCAATTTTATCAGCTAATTGTAGTAGTTTCTAAAAATGCATCAGTTCTCATGTCGTGAATCCTATCATGATCTACCATATATTCTTTCTGATGGTAATTATATTCATTATGCAAATGGTCGGTTCCTTATTATTACCAGAACCTTGAAAATTACTATTACTATTATTAGCTTCATTTCCACCACAAGCCACTCCATGTAGAAACCAAATATGGTACTGTGGTGTAAAACCTATGTTTACTAAATGCTTCCATACAATTTTACTATGAGAAAATTTTAAATTCTTTCACTTCCGACAAGGACATAACATCTTATCGCTTTCCTGCGTGATCGGTGTACAGTCCGTCTGGTACATGAATGTCTCTAGCCCATTAAAAATGCATATGTCACTCTACCGTTAGAATCTTTGTGTGTATACATCCAACTTTGTAACTCGTAAATATTTCTACCATCACACATTTTTTTCTTGTTTTTTTTTTCTTTGATTTTTTTCTTGTTTTTTTTTTCCATTGTTTTCATTTGTGTGTTGTTTTGCATTGAGAATGAACATATATATAGGACATTTTTAATTTTTTAGGTGAAGATATAACAAATAATTTACAAGGAAATGATTTTCTAGAGTTTTACAAGACCGTAACATCTATTTTACAACCCCTTTACAAAGAAATCAATTAGGTGAAGTTCACTGAAAACACATTTTCACCAACAATAACGGTAACATAATTCGTCATAAAAACCTTGTAAAGTTACAAAAACCTTACAACAAATTTTATGTTTCCTCGTACAATCGTCGTAAAGCTACATGGACATTACAATGAACCGTTTTCCTTGTGTAACTTTACATCGACTTTACGACAAAAGTTAATTTGGTCGTAAACTAGTTGTAATTTACACGTAAACTTACTAGGACAATTTTTCCTCATATTCTTTCCTTTTTGTAGGCATTTTTTCTTGTTATGATATGTTAAATAATTACTTCAATGGCATTTTAATGCAAATAAGTTGTAACACTAAGGAGCATTTCCATTTTGTACTTCTCTTTTAATAATAGAAATGTTATACAATAATAAATAATAGAATAATTTAATATGGTATTATATATTCATAATTTTATATGCTAATGTTTTGAAAACTATTTCTTCATTTTAAATCTTATGCTAATATTTAGAGGCTAAATGGTAGGTGTCGGTATTCCAGTCTTCTAGTCAGGTTTGGGTCGATTTTATGGATCTAGGTCCTTTGGGTCCTAGATATTTGGACCCAACAAGGTACTTGGAAATTTCTGGTTCGGGTTTGGGTTGGTTCTTCTCGGGTCCAAGTTGGTTCGGGTTTGGGTTGGTTCTTTTCGGGTCCAAGTTGGTTCGGGTCTATAATTAAATACATGCAATTTTAAGGTATGTACCGGGTCTGGTCAATTTGGTATTGAATACCGAAAATGACTTAAAGTACCTGAACTCCATAAAAATTAGCTGAGATCAATCATGTTTATATAAATTTTGCAAAATATCCAAAATGAAACTATTAATAATTGAAATTAAACATTTTTAAACTCTAAAATTGGCATCTAAAGTTTTATATTACTTAAAAATGTTACAAAATAGTAATAAAGATTACAAACAAAAAGACATTACAACTAAATCATATATTAAAATATATAAAATAGAACATGTAGAGTCATAGTCTTAGATATTCATGTTTTTAGGTCGGGTAAGAGTCGGTTTTTATTGGGTTGGATCTATTCATGTTGGTTCTTTTCGAGTTTGAGTCTATTCGAGTCGATTATTTTTGGTTCTGGGTTATTCAGGTTAGGGATTTTAGACCCAACTAGATACTTGTAAACTTTCGGTTCGATAGTAGGTTGGATATCTACGGGTCGGTTTCGGGTCCGATTTTTGAGTTTGGGTAAATGCTAACATCTACTAAATGGAATTGATATGTCCATACATAATTGAACACAATTGGTCATGTTCTTGAAATTTTTGAGTTTGGTTCAAAGATATTTCTTATAGATGATAAAGATAAACATGAAAAAACATTAAGATCTCAATTGGTCATGTTCTTGAAATTTTATACCAGTTAAGTTGAATTTTTTTTTTTGTCACTTTTCCTTATATATAAAGGAAATAGGAAAATATATTTTCTTCCTCTAATTTATTTTGTCATCAAATGTCTATTCTATTTCTCAATCTTTTTCCCCTAGTATAGATATGTATAAAAAACACCCTTGCCACAAAGTGGTGGAATCCTAAGTTTAAATTACCTGAGCTATTATCTGCTTGTCGCCTACGGTTGGCGTACCTGCCTGCTTGAGACCTCCTTTCACTCTATCTAGATGAAGAATCTTGGTTGACCTGCTCCTCTTCCCTGGTCAAACTTATGCATCTCCTTTGTGCTCTTTCAGCATTCCTTCTCAAAGGTTGAACAATACCATTTATAAAAGCATTAGCTTTTTCATTTGTTCCCTTCTAGTGATCTCGATGATCATGGCCTCCATTTGTAGTTGATATAGGGTAACACGTTGGACAGTTGCAACCTCTTCAGTTTACTCGTTACTATTAGTCATATCTTCCTGAAACTTCTTAGCAAACAAACCAAACATAAACAACTCTCTTTCCCTCGTCTTTTAAGTGATACTCAAGCAACCCTTGTTCCTCTTATGAGTTCAGCCATGATCAAGGTACTAATCAACTTAGAAAAGAATGCCTAACCCAAAACAGAGAAGAAGACATATAGATTTCAAGATTTTTGGCGTTAAAACCAATTGGACAATCCTAAACCCGATTTCTTCTATGTCTTTGTTTTTTTTTTCTATTGTTTTTCTTTTCTTTTGATATTTCTTTTCTATTCTCCTTTGTATAAAAGGACTAGTTGGTTTGACTTACAAAATATAGATAGATAAGGCAGGTTTTAGAGATGATGAACATGTGAAGGAAGAATAAAAAGACAAACCCTAAACCCTCAATCGGTTCTAATACCACTTGGTGAGACTTTGGTTAGGTGTCTTGTCCCTTAATTCACTTGAAGGTAGATGAATATGTTGACCTAAAGGATACTAGCACTCTTTGTTGTCAATGATGAGGACGGATCCGGAGGCTACTAGCACTCGTGGATGGTTGATGGTTCTTCACACAAAGTTTGTGATTGGTTTTGTGTTGTTCAGATCAGTAATCTACTAGTGTAACCTCGTTTATGGCTTTGATTATCACCTGATAGAAGATTCCTCTTCTTAGTGAACGAGACTGTTCAAACATGAACGAAGATAAGAAGTGTTCAGAGAGATTTAGGTTGGAAAAGATTAATCGATTGATTAACTTTGCAAAGGTTACACAATGAGTTAAATTGGAAAACATTGCCGAATTCTTTTGGTTTGTAAGACCATAATCATAAACCTATTAGGTTTGTGAAAAATAAATTAAATCCTAGTCCTAATCTGATTAGTGTAAATCCTAATCCTAATGGGTTTGACATGAAAACCCTAATACACCTAAAAATCATAAACCGAGAAGTTAAACCATGTGGTCGGCTCCTTCTATGGACCGATCGTCTTGTCCTCTTCAGTTTTCACGAGTTGCATCAATCACGGGCCGCCACGTGTTAGTGGGGTCCGCGAACAGTGCAAGAAACCCATAAGAACCGATTCTTAATTAACAACTATTGGAACCGGTTCTTACACTATTCATGGGACACATCCCTTAAGAAACCCCCTAAAAACCCCTTTAATTATGGTCTAAATGTTGTCTGAAGAGCCTTAGTCTTGGATCTGGTCATTGGCCTAACTTAGAAAACATGTGGGTCTTCAACTTGGTCGATGGATCCTTCTTGGGCCGAATAGCCCTTGTCTCTACCAAATATATATTGGCTGAATATTCTTGGGCCGACTTGTTCGAATTGTTCCTTAGGTCCCTTCGGTCGATGAAAGTGCTCTTCATGCCAATATCTAGCTCTGGTCAATCATCCTCCATTTCAGCTTATTTTCCGACCAAACTGGCTCGTCCACATCGCTAGCTAGCTATCCATCTTGGTTGAGTTCTGGTCAACCATCCAGGTCGATGGTTGCCTCTTGTCCAATGATGGAAACATCATCCCCTCCTTTAAAATGATACGATCTCAAATCCAAATCATTTGCAACAAAAGAAATTAGTTCAAATACATTAATTAAAGGTTGAACTAATCGTATACTTACTTGGAAGATCAATTTGATAAGTATTGTTATTAATCATTTTCAAGACTTCGATAAGCATTAGGTCAAATATCTTGCTGCCATTGGTTTCTCTTTCTCTAGAGTGTGTATACTGCACTTTGGAGTGCATATTTTATGCAGAGTACTAAGTGTCTTGTTATCTGAAATGACAGAGACAAGTGCAAAGAGAGTTTTCGAGATGACCTGAAAAACGATTTGGTCTGAAGAGTAAATTCGTTAACCATGTGTTTTATGGTAAGAAAGAATCTGATAAAAGCCAAAAATCGAAAACTTCACAGGCCATTTAAGCAAAAGTAAACTTCAAGTCAATTGCTTTCCATAAGGACTTCCAACACTTTCATCTCGTTCTCAATATTCACTTTATTAATATTCATTTGTTATTTTGTGAATTAAACATTTTTACGTTTCTTCCCCTTCGACCATGAGCAGAATATGTATATAGATAGTCATAGACACACACACATACACTACCGTCTTATATAAATTACTAGGATCGGCCCGCCCTACGGACGGAAGGTTATAATAAAAACTATTTTATATGATTCTATATTAAATTATGAAGCATTTAAAATCATTATAGAAAATGATATTATAAATAAAAAATAATGAAACGAATTCTGAGATCATATTGTTATTTTTAATAATTTTTTTTGTTTGAATTAAAATGACGGTAACCTTGTTATTCTTTATTTTTAGAGAATACAAAATTAGTAAAAACTAATTCAGAAAATGTAATAATATATACACTATTATTATTTCTATAAATTTAGAGTTGCTTCGCGCGGAAAAATTATTTTCATTATATCATTTAGTATTTGTTTTAATTTAAAGTTTTAGTTTTATTTGATATATTAATCATTATTTATTAGTTATGTAGTTATTTTTTATTTTTCTATTAATTTTCAGCTTTCATCTTTTTGTTGTTGACTAAATTTCTAATAGGTTTATTGAAATGGTTTAAATGATACTATATTTTACTTTTCTTACATTGATGCATATTTCTAATATATTTAAAGAGTATTTACAATATTAAATATAATTACTAACTTATCATAGTTTTAATTTATGTACATATATTAAAGTTATTACAGATGATATAAACTATGTTGAATTTATTCTGAGAGAAAATATATGCTATAAGATAGTTATTAGTTAGCGTTCTCATGATTCAACACTGATTTTACGAAGAAATAATTATTAGAACGATACTTCATTTCGAAGTCCACCAATAGACCAGCTCGCTAAGAAATAAACCAGTTATAAAATGATTAAAGCAAGTTTGTAATAGACAGATTTTGATATCATTCAGTTAAAAACTTGATGAATCCTTGTGAGACAAAACTGTTGAGATTCTTGAGTATTTGAGCTTCATCAAATACAACATACTGCGTGGCAATCTGAGAAGGGAAGTCTTCATCAAGCAATATTATATCATACGTTGGAAACAATACATTGACCCTAGTAATAAGAAGACGTCCTCCATTATTCTATATAATCTTCTTCTTTTTTGTTTACTAAGGCTTTGGAACAGCAAAGATTCCACCGTAAAAAGTTGCACTCATGAATAAATTAAACATCAATTTTGAAATTATGACAAAAAAAATCGTAACTTTGTTTACTAACTTTGTTGGTGTAACACAACGCATGATAAACCTAGAACACAAAAGAAGTAAAGCATATTGATCTGTTGCTTTGCAAAACAAAAGCAAAAGATCTCCACTTGCAATAGAAAAGATCAATCATAATCCGAATCTTGACAAAAATCTAACAGCTTTCAGAGAACAATGAGTAGGGAGAAGCAAACCTCCGCAAAATCTTGGGTAGAAAGATCAATTGTAAGCAGTGATATTCCAGGCTATTCCCAAACCCAAAAAAAGAAAGAAAATAAAAGTAAATCAATGCGTCTCTCTATCTCTCAACTTCTATGGCCGCCTAAAAATTAAGGGGAAAAATGGATATTAAAGGTTTTGGGATTTATCAATGAAGAGCAAAATTGCATCTCTCTTGTCTCAGATGGCTTTGCGTTCCTGCAACAAAACAAACATAACAGTATAGTTACACACAGCTGATAAACCCTGATAAACCCCATGTTCTTGAGAAAGACAAAAACTTTTATTCTTACCTTAGAGTTCTTGTTGACATAATCATGCATTACCTTACGCAAATTCCTACGGAAATCCTTATCACCAACATACATAAGAACATCATGTTCTGGAGTGAACCTTTTGTCTCTCACACCCAACCATCATGTTAGAGATCAAAGAAAAAAAGGTTCACATGTTTGCATTTAAGAAAGAGCTTAGAAACTGAGGTAATACTGCTGATGCGTCCTAAAGCTGCAAAGGATCCAACAGTGCGAAAAAGTCTTGTTGAAACTGAAGCAGCCATATACTTTGAACCAATTGAAGAGACCCTTACTGCTCATCTAAAACACAAAATCGAGTTTCTAGATCTAGGGTAAAATGTAATCTAATTGAAATACGACAACATAAAATCATAATTTCAGTATATATTAAGAATACATGACATTGTTCTCCACTAAGAGAAGAAGAAGAAACTAACTGGTCAGAGGAGTGACAATGATTGACGGCGGAGGCGAAGAAGGTGATGGCGACTGCAAAACATGAACAAATACAAACAAAATCAACAAACGAATGTGAAATCAAGAGTACAAATGATGATGATCTACGGATAGAAATATTTACCTTTTATAGTAGAGACACCGCCTGACAGATCGCATATGTTTCGCATACAACATAGTGGGGGAGTGCATCAATGGGATTAACACGAACCCATAACTTGGACCTTTTCCTATCGTAGGGAGAAGCACAAACGTCAACTCGTGGCCGTCGCACGCAGAAGAGAGACAAAAAAAATTCGATCGAAAAAATAGGTTTGGAACGCGGAAGCAATCTAACCGGGCCGGATACACTTTCCAATTTCAGAGCCCAACCACACTTACACAAACGAAGCCCATGACTAAAGAATTTAAATGAAACGCTGCACTTTACAGAAGGGGACACGTGTCGCGTCTAGGGAGTTCGGATTTGTGCGCTGACAGCTGATGTGGCATGCCGAGGAGGGAAGAAAAGCTTATTTTATATATATAGATTATTTGTAACCTAAATAATTCAGACTAATACGTGGTGACAATCAATTTAATGCATACAAAGAGAAAAACTATACAAAAGCAAGGGAATCAATTTTTTTTTTCAAAAACAATGTAACCACCATATTTCATTAATATTCATTCTTATATGAATGAGAGTTTTTGAATCAAACCATAACAGCTAAACATTTCGCAATAGTACATGTCTCACTGTCAAGCACAACGTCACACCACTGGACGTTACCCCAAATCTCTCCTCTTTGGCGTCTTTCCAAAGCAATCTCCCCGCACCAAATACTTGATGAATTCTTCTGGCCGTTGGGATATTTGTGAAAGAACAGAGCCAATTTACCACCGTAACTCACCGTTTTGGTTAGCTTCTTATTATAATTATCGTAACCACCGTAATTTACCACAAGTGATCGCCTACTACACACGCACCATCCAATTCCAATTCCTCAGAACTCAGCATCCCATCCATTTCCCACTTACTTTCCTTTGGTCCATAAACAAAGGTTTCCGTATAATCTCTTATGTAAATCTTATCCTCCATCACCACATAATCAAAAAACGTGGTGCCTAGCTCAATGTCTGGCTTGGTCATCCTAGGCTCCCGCAGTCTCCTATTACGTAAATCTTTCCATTGATGAACTCAGCCACGTCAGCACACATGGGGTTAGGATTACAAATATCAGGGATGGACTGCACCGTGTGAGATCTCCCTTCCATATAAAGGCATCAGAGGACGTGACTGGATAAGGACCAAGCGATAATTTTTGAATTCCCGACAGAGAGTATACAGGCGGTAATCATCGGTCTTGTGGTTATAGAGAACAACATAGAGACAGTGTTCGGTGCAGCCCAACAAGGATCTTCTTGTGTATAGCTCTGGTGAGGCAATGGGTTTTAGGAAACTTTTGCTGGGTATAAAATCAGTAACCCAAAATCCAAACTGAATTTGAACCAAAAAATCTGACCCGTATCCAATTCGAAATGGCAACATACCCAAATGGATCTTGTAAAATGTTACAAAACATATCCGAACCCGAAGTATTATTAATCAAATCCGAACAAATAATCCTAAAAATCTAAAAAACCAAAAAATCTGAAACTAATCTGAATATCCAAATTTATTGTTCTAGTCTCAAAGATATGAACTCACAAGATCAATAAGAATAACTCAATTCTTATTATTGGCTTAAGAAAATAACTCAAAACTTAAGCACTCACAAAAGATCTCTCAAACTCATAAGTTATGCAATAAGTATGCATCTCCTTATATAGATCTTATTATTTTCCTAAACACTCTAAACAACACTTATCTAGATAAACTCCTAGATAACATATGTTTCCTATTTCGAATGTGATTAGGTTAGCTTGGAAACTAAGCTAACTTCAAGATTAGCTTCAACATTCTCCTTCTTAATCTTGAAGTCTAAGTTCTTCACATCTTGAACTCCAACTAATTCTCTCATTTCTCTGTACTTGATTCTTCCTAGTGCTTTGGTGAGTATGTCAGCCTTTTGTAAATTTCCAGCCACATGTTCAACTTCTATTTGATCATTGTCGATACACTCTCGTATAAAATGGTAGCGTTTGTGTATGTGCTTGCTTCTCCCATGAAATATTGGATTCTTTGTAAGAGCGATTGCTGATTTATTATCAATATGAATCTTCACTTTCTTACTTGGTTCCTTAGTGATTTCTCCAAAAGGGTCTTGTAACCATATGGCTTGTTTAGCTGCTTCGGTTGCTGCCATAAATTCTGCTTCACATGAAGACAATGCAACCGTCTCTTGCTTTTGCGAGCACCATGTAATTGGACAATCATTCAAGTAAAATAAGTGACATGTGGTGCTTCTTCCATCATCTATGTCCACATTGTGACTGATGTAACTAAAACCTTCTAGCTCTGTTTCGCTTGTTCTTTTGAACACAAGGCCGTAAGAATAGGTGCCTTTTAGGTACCGAAGTATTTGCTTCAGTGCAGCAAAGTGGGACTCTTTAGGCTCATGCATATACCGGCTTAATACCCCTACTGAGTAAGACATATCAGGTCGGGTGTGAAGCAAGTAACACAAGCATCCAATGATCCGTCTATACTTCTTTTCGTTTATGTTTCGTTCCCCTTGAGCCTTTGAAAGTTTCAAACTTGCATCCATTGGGACTTTCACAGCATTGCATTCAGTCATCTTTGTCTCCTCCAGTATTCTTCTTTCGTAACTTTCTTGTTTCAACACAATGCCTCCTTTGTATTGTAGGACCTCGATGCCTAGATAGAAAGTGAGTTGTCCAAGGTAGGACATTTCAGATTTCGTGGACAACTCATCCTTGAATTCTCTTATCATCTCTGCACTTGAAGCTGTGACAAGGAGATCATCTACGTATACAGCTACAAGCAAGAGATGTCCATCTCTTATTTTCCGATACAAGGACGGCTCCTTAGTGCACTTAGTGAAACTTAATTCGCCTAACACCTTGTTCAGTTTCTCAATCCACGCCCTTGGGGCTTGTTTCAAGCCATACAATGCTTTCTTAAGTTTGTATACCTTGTTCTCACTCCCCTCAATCACAAAACCTTGAGGTTGAGAAAAAAATACAGTTTCCTTTAGCTCGCCGTTCAGGAACGCAGTCTTCACGTCTAAATGATGTATTAGCCATCCGCTGGATGCAGCAAGTCCTATGATGAAACGCACGGTCTCAATACGCGCCACTGGTGCAAATACCTCTTCATAGTCTATCCCATGACGCTGTATGTAACCTTTAGGAACTAGCCTAGACTTGTGTTTATTTAAGCTCCCATCAGAATTTCGTTTGATTTTGAATATTCATTTCAGTCCTATCGCTTTTGCTCCTTTTGGTAAGTCAACAAACTGCCATGTTTCATTCTTCAAGATCGAATTTATCTCCTCCTGACACGCATCCTGCCACACCTTGTCTTTGATTGCTTCTTCAAAATCCCATGGTTCCTCATTAATCACCATCAATAGACGTTCTCCTTCATAATCAGCTAGGCAGACATAGTCTTCTAAGTAACTTGGAGTTTTACTTACTCTTGTAGATCGTCTAAGTGGTTGCTCACTCTCATCGACAGCCGGCAGTGATGTCGACGGCTCTTCTCTGTTTTCATCTTCCCCGGCTTCTTCATCCTCTCCTGCTGACTCGCCAAAATCAAGATTAAAAGTTCCAGCATGATTGTCATTATCATCCGTTTGAGTGTTCCACTTCCAACTTTTACTCTCATCAAATACTACGTCTCTACTTACGACAACCTTCCGCTTGAGAGGATCAAGAAGTCTATATGCCTTAGATCCAGGCTCTGTTCCGAGATGAACAAGAATGTGTGTTCGATCATCTAGCTTTTTTAAGTGTGGTCCATCGGTTTTGGCATATCCAATGCAGCCGAATATCCAAAGATGCAAGATATTTGGTTTCTTTCCTTTCAAAGCTTCATACGGTGTCTGTGTGTTCAGTACTCTCGTTGCTACACGGTTAATGATATATGTTGCGTGCCTGACTCCTTCCCCCCATAGGAATTTTGGGACATCCATGTGCTTCATTATGCTCCGTGTCATTCCTAATAGTGTGCGATTTCGTCTTTCTACGACCCCATTTTGTTGAGGCGAGTATGGGGCAGTGAGATGTCTATTGATGTCTGATGTTTCACAGAAATCCTTGAACTCAGTGGATGTGAACTCCCCTCCTCTATCAGTCCTAAAGGTTCCAATCTTTTCTCTGGTTTCTTGCTCTACCATTCGTTTGAACCTTTTGAATTGCTCAAATGCATCACTTTTATCTTTGAGCAAAACAAACCACATGTACCTTGAATAGTCGTCGATGAGTACGAATATATTTATGCTTCCTCCTGCCGACGATGGTGTAATAGGTCCACATAAGTCACCGTGTATGAGTTCTAATGCTCGGGAAGCTCTGTATGTGGATGCATTCGGGAATGAGGCTCTTGCTTGTTTTCCAAGTAAGCAAGTTGCACATGTTTCCTTCTCAATGGTGATGTTTGGTAAGCCGATTACCAATTATCTTTTGATCATTGATTTCATTGAGTCAATCCCAATATGTCCCAGCCTCGCATGCCACTTATCTGTTTCGTTTTGTACATTGAGTTGCAAACATCTTAGATCCACGATCTCCATCTTCACTTTGTAAAGCCGGTTTTTTATCGTTTGGCTTGTACAATTAGCTTGCCGTCCCTGTCGTAAAGTGTAAGGACATCTTTTTTCATACTGACTTCGCAACCTGATTCTGTAGTTTGTCCTAAACGGATTATGTTGCTCTTTAGGTCAGGTATCCAGTAGACATCATCAAGTATCTTTTTGTCTCCGGTTTGGTTAACAAAAAGTATTGAACCTTTTCCTTTGATGTCTATCCGTGAATCATCTCCAAACCTGACTTTTCCCGTAATAGTTTCATCAATTGACTTGAAGTAATTGCGGTTGCCGGTCATATGGTTACTTGCTCCATTATCCAAGTACCATAGCTCATTGCTCTCCATGCTCGTTTCAAAGTCTTTTGGTTGGATATTCCTTTCGTTTAGGTAAACAACTTCGTGAACCATTAGGCCCTCAGCTTCTTGAGTGTCATCACTCTTGTTTTCGTATGTCTCCTGCAACTTCAGTAGCCTGTCAAGGCAGTTTGATGCAAAGTGCCCCAATTTATCACAAAGGTAGCATGTGATAGACATATTGAACTCCCTATACATTCTTCCGCGTCCTCTTCCTCTGTTATTGAACCGTCCTCCTCGACCTCTGGTTCTATAATCTCCATTGTATTCACGGTTCTGTTGTGAATCAGTATTGGCGTACATGAGTTTACTCTGTGTGTCCTGCCCGTCTTCTTCTTCTTCTCGTGCTCTCTCTTCATATGCTTTGAGTCTTCCTATAATGTCCTCAAAGGTCGTAGTCTTGAGGTCCAAGACTTGCTCGAGTGAAGCCACTATATGTATATACTTCTTGCGGGGTAAGCACTTGAGAAACTTCTTGACAATTTTGGTTTCTTCAATATTCTCACCCAAGGCGGCTGACTTTGATGTCAATTCCGATAGCTTGCCAACGAAATCATCGATTGAGTCAGTGTCTTTCATCTTTAAGCAATCGAATTCAGCCATTAAATTTTGTAAACGAGCTTCTCGTACTCTGTCTGCTCCAAGGTGTCGAGTTTTAATGGCATCCCATACTTGTTTTGCCGTTTCAAGTTCTCCTACTTGCAAGATCAGAGCCTCCGGAATGCTTTGAAAGATGATAGCCATTGCGATATTATTTTTTTTTCCATCGGCTGATTCAGCTTTCGTGATGTCCCAGACTTCGTATACTCGCAGGAGAATTTTCATTCTAATTGTCCATACTATATAGTTTGTTGAACTTAGCATGGGACAAGTAATTGATGGTATTCCTCCTTCCTTGACCTTCGTTGAGACAGTAGTAATATCACCCATATTTCTTTCGATTTTTTTTTAAATTTGGCTGTGATACCAATTATTGTTCTAGTCTCAAAGATATGATCTCACAAGATCAATAAGAATAACTCAATTCTTATTATTGGCTTAAGAAAATAACTCAAAACTTAACCATCCACAAAAGATCTTTCAAACTCATGAGTTATGCAACAAGTATGCATCTCCTTATATAGATCTTATTATTTTCCTAAACACTCTAAACAACACTTATCTAGATAAACTCCTAGATAACATATGTTTCCTATTTCGAATGTGATTAGATTAGCTTGGACATTAAGCTAACTTCAAGATTAGCTTCAGTGATACAAAACTGATTTGAAACCAATATATTATATACAAACACCACCCATTTTTACAAATTCACTAGAATATAATCTAGGAGATGTTATAAAATAAAACTGAAATAAAAAATTTTGATCTGAACGTCAACGGGTGTATGAACGCCTGACGGTACCCGAACGCTAAGACCTACTCATACCCTTACAAAGACGTGTCTTTTTAAGGACGGGCTATTATTGGCATCAGAGTAATCTCTAAAACATCAGGGTAATCTCTATAACTGGTATTGTATCATCTTTATATCTTTCCGATGAAAAGAACGTCGTGGAAGAGTCAAAACGACATTATCACTCTCAAAACCTTCAAGAGGAAATGCAGCTAACGGATTATGAAGGTTGAGATTGGAGCTTTCCATAAATGCACTAACGGATTATGAAGGTTGAGACAGTAATTTATTATATTTTTTTCTTTTCCATATAACATTGAGAAATACAGAAAACATGAGTCTCTTATCACTCATTTTCCTCGGTTGCATCTTTACTCTAGCTTGCAATAATTTTGAAACTTAAGTAGCTCTAGCTATTTATACACATAAAGATTGTACTTTATATATATTAGACTATGATTATTGCAAGATTTTTAAAATAAAATTTTTTAACGTAACATAAGAACTATCTCTTAACTTTAACTAAAAAAAAAATTAAGAGATAGTTTTTACTTTTTTTTAGTTAAAAACCATCTCTTAATTTCTTTTAGTTAAAATTAAAATACAACTTTTATATTACGTTAAGAACTCTAATTCCATAATAATCATGATCTTAGGTTTACGTACCGATTTTAACAGCACCTTCACGGCCTTCTGCACCTTCAGCAGCGTGAAGGTGAAGCTGAAGAGAATAATCATTCATCAACACCATACACACATGACTTAATTATATCAAACGATTCTTGGAAAATAAAAGACATAAAGTTGAACCTCATATGTGGTAAGGCAGATGAGGATAAGCAACATAAGCAGTGTCGTCCGGAAGATTGCCATATCTGACAAGCATGCAATTTCAACAAAGCAGGATACAAAACTATTTTCAATTCTCTTCTATTGTATTTTGGCTATATGTGTATGGTACTAACTTCCTTAGAATATTTATAGTGGATATCCAAATATTATATTTTTTAATTTTTTTTTGGATTTATTATCACTGAAACCATTTGATAATCCACACATTTTCTCTGATCAGCAAATAGTCCATACATAAAGAGCCAGATGACCGTGGTTTCTTTTAGATACATACGATAATGAACTCTTTGAAACATTTTGCTCTTAAATGAATTTCTCTTGGTTTATCAACATCAATTTTCGTTTAGTTACTAAAATTTATTACTACTTACATTACTTGTTCATGTTAGATATATAAATACATATTTGTTTAATTATGTATCTACGATTAACTAAAGTGAATAGGAAATCTAAGATTAACTCTTTTTTTTTTTGAAACCTAAAATCTAAGATTAACTAAAATTAACTTATTGTGTACATATATGGCATGGTTATATATAAAATTATAACATGTTAAATCGAATTTGTGTACTGTCTGCATGAAGACATGTGGTTCGAGATGTAAGTGTACTGGCAAGTGCGTGGCGATGTGGAAGGATATTAACATGCCAGCAAGGTAGAATTCACATTTAATAAGAAGAATTGGTGGCAGCTGAAGAGCAACGCTCTCAAGTGTTTTTAACACACCATCATACTATTTACGCGTTCCCTCTTTACACGCGTATCATGGTATATGCAGAATTTATTTTTTATTTTTTTGAAAAGAGGTATATGCAGAAAATTCTTTCTTTTTGTTAACTCTTCTCTTTTCTCCAAAAAGAATATGAATCCAGACAAGTGTTTTGAATAGAGACAAATGAGTGAACCATGAATCTTATCAACGTACAGAACGGGCTTTGACATTTATTAAATTAGAAGCAAGAAAGAGCCCTATAAATTTTATGTAAAACGATTAACTTAGAAACAATATTATTCGAGAGTATTAAAAATAAATATTAATACATTTTAATTTTATTTTTTTTTATTTTTTTGTAATTAGATGCCCAAATCTATACTATTATTTGCGAAGTGATTTTTCGCAACGGAGCTCTCACGTTGAAAGTTGGAGTGGTTAATATCGTTTATACCCTTAATGATTTTTTAAAAAAAATCTATACTATTATTTGCGAAGTGATTTTTCGCAACGGAGCTCTCACGTTGAAAGTTGGAGTGGTTAATATCGTTTATACCCTTAATGATTTTTTTAAAAAAATCTATACTATTATTTGCGAAGTGATTTTTCGCAACGGAGCTCTCACGTTGAAAGTTGGAGTGGTTAATATCGTTTATACCCTTAATGATTTTTTTAAAAAAATACCTAAAAATAAAAAACGAATTTCAAATTTAATTGATTAAGTAATTGATTAAATTGACAATAACAAGAATTATCCAAAATCTAAAAATATATTTTAAAACTAAACAATAATTCCTATGTATATTGTGTTATTATCTGAAAATATGTTAATTAAAATCTACAAATTCAAAATAAAAAAATACAAAACTAAATATTATTCAAATAAAATTCTTAATTTTACATAATTGAAAATAAATATTACACTTAATGAATTTTATATATAATTTATTATATAATCAAAAACAATTTTTTATTAATAATATTATTTTTTATAAGATAACTCTTATATATTGTGTTGTTATCTTAAAACATATCTTTTAATTTTAAAATTTAAAAAGATAATTTATAATAATTAAGTGGTTAAAGTTAATGTTAATAAATTTTATATATAATTAAAAACGAATTTTAATTAATAATATTAAAATTTTATTAAATAAAATAATTCTTATATATATTATAAACTAATAGATATTTATAAAACGATTAAGCCCGCACGTGCGGGCAAAACACCTAGTTCATCTATCAAACATGTATAAACAAGTTCTACAAATGTATTCTTTAAATTAACAGTGTTCATAGTTCATTCAATTTTCTTTTGAAACATACTCAGTCACATATAAAATTTCATATATTTAAAATTATATATGTAGTAATAAATATATAGAAAAAGAATAAGGAAAGTTATATACTGTTTTATAACTCATATAAATAGTTTATAAGTCTTTTAAAATATTTTATATTTTTTATAAATGATTAAAAGTTTATAAATAATATTATAATTTTTTTAAAAAACATTCATTTTTTGTTTCCTGAACTTATAGCTGATTTTATTATGTTTTATAAGTGATTAATAAAGTTTTTAAATTTTCTATATGCATTTATAATCTCTTATATATTATTTATGAAATTTATAACTATGTTTTCAAGATTTTATAAATAAAATTTATAATATTTTATCCATTTTAGTTATTTTATAAAAAATTCTAAAATTTTAAAATTTTTATTAAATGAGTTTATATTTTTTTGTGATAATATCTCTCAACTAAATCTTAACAATAAAAGCTTTAAACAAATAATTCCATAATAAATTTTAGAATTTTTTTTAGGTTCATCCTTTAAAAAAGTTTAACCTTTAAATAATAATTAATAAAAATTTATTATATTATATTCTGTGTATAAAAAATCATAAAATAGTATTAGTTATCCAAAAAAGTCTGATATTTTTAATGCCGTGAACAAAATTTTAAATACTAAATTTTAAATTTTAAATTCTAAGATCAATTCTAAACCTAAAAATCTATGGTTTAGGTTCCAACTTAAAATTTAGAGTAAATCATAAGATTTACAATTAATTATAAATTTTATGGTTTAGTGTTTACAATTTAAAATTTTGTTAACATTGTTAAAAACATCAAAGTTTTTTCTTTATAATTGATAATATTTTTTATTTTTTTCATAATCAAAATATAACATGATAAATTTTACTATTTATTATTAGTTATTATTTAAAAAATAAATTTATAACTTTTTTTTTAATTGGAGTTTATTAAGTGGAACAAGGTCCAACAAAGGCAAATCTAACAATTTTATAACAAAAGACCAAAATAAATTGACCAAAACTAAAACCCAAAAACAACAACAGAACAAACATAGATGCACTGAAGCACAAGCATTGAAAACTCAGAGAACAGAATATCATGTAGAGGTTTTGAACCTTCCAACAATTTCCGGGCGCTGGTGGTTCATAGATGAGTCTTGGAAAGAGAATGAATTGTTCTCAGGAAAAAATTGGTATAGTACTTTAGAAGGTTATGATGATTTGATGGGTGCAAGAAATGTGAGAGCTAGTATCTTTTCCCTTCACTTGAAGGTGGAAGCGCTTCTCTAGTTAATGGAATGTATGTAAAATCTGCGTCAGTTTCGGGTCACGTTTGCAATGAATTGTTTTCAGTTGGTGAAGATGGTTTTGAAACCAGAAGAATGGTCTGCGTTTGCAAGTTATTTGGAAGATATGAAAACCCTGCAAGGAAATATCCTCAACTCAAAGATCATTCATGTACCATGGATGAAAAATTTAAAGACGGATAGTCTAGCACGAAATGTCAGGAAACAGCTGTCCTTTGTCGTCCACATGGATGTGGAGTTACTGATATGGTTCACAAAATTAACATGAGTATGTGTTTTTGATGACAAAAAAAAACAGAACAAACATTAAAAACAAAAAACCCAACAAAGAGGCCAATTTACATAACACTTGAGACAATAAGCCCACATACAGAAATCGTTGAGGAGGAAAGGCCACATCTTCCACCAAGTGTACGGACGCCATGCGACCAGTGTACACACGTCAAGATGAGTCACCATTTTCTACTGCCGGTGACACAGAGGAGGAGCGCCGGAATCTCGCCGCCAGCAAGAAAGAATCGATGAAGAAAACTCTCAAACAAATCAGTATTCATTGAAACCCATAAACGTCCATTAGACCTACGTTTCAAAACGAAAAGACAATCGTCTTCAATCGATCTAAAATCTTCGATTTTCCTTAAAGAACAACCATCATCTTTAATGATAAGAATAAGCCCGATGATGAAACAACCCGATCTAAGAAAAGGAAAGAGCAGTCGGAGGTGAAGAAGGAGAGTCGATTGAGCAAGGGAAACACCAAAAACGTAGATATATCAAGCCAGGAAGAACCCGGAGTAATACCGCCGACAACACCAGATAAGTGTGTAACGCGGAGATAAAAACCAGCCGTCATCGCCGGAGAAGAAGCAAAAAACTCCGAAGACAAAGAACCAGACGACCATCGATGGATAAGATGCAACGCCGGAGTCAGAACCGGTGGAATAACACCAAAACCGCAAGAGAACATCAAAACAAAACCAATGAAAATCTAGATCGCACTCTTTCTCTTTCTAAAAGATATGAAAGAGATAAGAGAGAGAAAGTCGATCCATGATAACTTTACCTAAAAGTTCATCTTAGAAATGAATAATAAAAAATTCTAATTATTATATTTGCCTGTTCTCAAACATATGTTTAATCAACACATCTGAACAAATAAATGTATCACTTTGATAACTAAAATGTGTTACACATCTGAACAAAGAAATGTATAAAAATATTTTAACACCAAAATATTTTGATAACTAAAAAGTGTATTAGATTTAGAATCCACTAACATCAGATAAGAAACAGTTAACCAAACTATTAAAAGCGGATATAACACACAAACACAAGATTTAAAAAAATCATAGATTAAACATTCAACTTCAATGCTATGCAGTTAAAAAACATGTGAAAGATATATCAAAAGCTATAGAAGTTGTCGGATTTTAAATCTTTCATATCTTTAGCTATCCAAATAATATTGATGATGTTAATAATATAAGATATACTTACTTTATTTCAAATTAGATGTTTAAATTCTTTTAACAAAGATTAAAAAAATAGTTTAAAACTGAATTTTGCTCTTATTTAACAATTGCAATTCTATAACTTTTATTATTTTTTCTTAATTTAATTAGAAATAAAAGAGATTAATTAATATAAAAATATATATTAAAATAAAATAATATTTATTTTGTAATAATTATTTTAATCATATAATTTGTATAGTTTTAATATTATTTTATTCAGATGAATAGTCGTCTAGTGTTTCGTTAGTTTTGCAAATATTCATTCTTTTCCTTTAGAACATTTTCAATCTTATTTATATTCTCTAATCTAAAATAGAATATAAAAAATTCTAATGATATTTTATTTTTCATTGTATAAAAAGTAGAAAATGGATTACTCTGTATATAGAATAAATGACTTTATTTTTCAATTTTAAATAGAATAATATTAGAATAAAACATTAACTCTATCATAAAACTGCTCTATTTTGAAGAAAAAAATAATTAATATTTTCTTTTGAATAAACCATTAGAAATGGTCTTAGTTAGATATAAAATAATGAATAAAACACAGTTAGTCTTCTTCAAAGTTAAGAATTTTACCAGCTAAGTATAGCATTCAGGCACTTGGAAAAGAGCAATCTCTTTGGCTTCTCTCTTCATTATCATCGACAGTCACATAATCAGCGACGTTTCTTGTTTCCCTTCACTTTAGAAGATGAAGCTTGATACTCCCTCTGTTTCATATTATTTGTCGTTCTAGGTTTATTCACACATATTAAGAAAATATATGATTTTGTATATTTCCAAAATAAAAACACAATTACCCATACACCTAACCATATTTCAACCAATAGAAAAATAAAAACACAATTACCTATGAATCTTATTAATGAATTTTGCATCGAAACTCTAAAACGACACTTATTTTGAAACGAAAATTTTCCCTTACAACGACAAATAATATGAAACGGAGGGAGTACATCTTAGAACCAACGAATTTACTTCAACCAGAGCCCATATTAATAATCAATCACACAACTAATCTACCGATTTTTCCAAGAAAATCTAATAAACATTCTAATTCATCAAATAAAAATTAATGTGTGATTCATCTAAGTACAAGCATCCACATTGGTCCTTCAACCATGAATGCTTGTTTATTTTAGTAGCTGTAGTGAAACCATAAGATAGATACAAATAAACACTTCTCCTTGAAGAACAAACGAACTAGTGAAAGACTAAAAACGAACCCAACACCGAGTGCACTGAGCAATACAATCTCCTTTACAATCCACATTGTACCCCAACACTTTCGGATTCCGAAGCAACAGACTTCGCAGTGACTTACCAGTAATCCCCCATTGATTTTCCAAGATCCCAATGTTGGGTCTCATCTCTTCTTCTAAGCTGCAACCGAGTACTTCCGGGAACTTCTTCAGCACTTTGTGAAGATCTTCGTCAGACAAACCGAGACTTCTAAGGAACTCAAGTACATGATTCAAAGCTTCCACCTTTGGATTCTCCTCTTTCACTCGTTCTTCTGTCCAGTATGGGGAGTGGATATGACCAAACGCTTTTCCTAGTATCTTGTCTTGCTCCTCTACGCTGAAATCAAAACAAGACAAAGCTTGTTTGCATTGTTCCCATGTCTTTGGCTCATCACTAGAGGTTTCCACTTGTGTTGTTGAACAGACCACTATCCACTTCTTTCGTGACACACGAGATGTCCTTACTCCTCCAACCACACCATGATAATACGAGTTCAGTCTCAATGTTACAAAATCACCCTGCGAAACAAAAGCAATGTATGTTAAATGGGATTTCAACGAGAGGATTGTTAGCTCGATTACTTACTGAAGATTGTCGAAAGCATATGACAGAACCCAATGTAGCCAAAGGGGAAGCTAAGGAGCTTCCTAACATTTCCTGTTTCAGTAAACCAAAAAGCATTCATAAGAAATCAGTAGCAAGATCAGTGCAAGCTAAGAAGTGAAAGTCCTAAACCACAAATTAGCTTTTAACAACCGTTACAATCTAAGTGGAAGCATACTTAAAACATCATCAACCAAAGCTCCCACATCAAAGGACAAAACACGAGTGTGAAGTAGTTTAAGGAACTTGCAGGAACATAATATAAAACAAATAGAACTGGTGAACTGAATCATTAAGTATAGTGTTCTCAATTTCATAGAATCTAACACAATAGCAACACTACCAGACAAATTTAGATTGCGTTTAAACCAATTCAGAAGCCTATTGTAATAATAATAATAAAAAAATCCAAAATTTTGGGGCAACCCTAAAACCCAGAACTAATTGGATTCAAGAATCTAATTTTTGAAAAGTACAGATTTGATGAGATCGAAAACATCAATGACGCAAGTCGGAGGATTTTCATGATCGGAGACCTGGACAGCGAAGATACTCTTAACCTGGTCTCCGGCGAATCAGAAACACTGAGTCTAATATGAAACCGTTGGTATTGAGAAGGTTAGGTGTATGGGTGAGGGAAGAAGGAAGAACCAACCATTGTTGTTGAGAGTAAAGAAGGTCGCTTTCTGAAATTTGCGTCTTTACGCTGTATCCAACAGTCAATTGACACCAGGAACGTATTATAGAATGTTTTCAAAACAGTTTTAGACCGGTTGGTTCAACCGATCGAATTGTGATCCAGACCCTACTCCGGTTATGTTTTCAATTTCTAGACCTTAGAGCACCTTTATCTTAAATTTTTTTTTTATTTTTTTCTGATTTTTTTTTAAATTAATAAATCAATCAATTGCGGATCGCTACATGTCAGTAGGGTCTGCAAACAGTGTAAACAATGGTGCTTAAATAGGTTAATTAACCAATGGGTTGCTTAAAATTTTTGTGGGACCCATCATTATTATATTTTTTTTTCTAAGCAACCTCCCTTAAGCAATTGGGATAAAGATGCTCTTATTTTGTTTCTCACCGGATTGCCGCAATATATTTCTAGACTAGCGGTATTTCTGCGCTTCGCGCAGATCTAATAAGGTGATGATTGTTTTAATAGTTTTTGAATTTTGATTTCTAGTTTTTGGTTTTGCAATAGATTTTAGTTTTTTGAAAAACGTATTGGTTGTTTTAGATTTTAGTTTTAGTTTTAGTTTTTTCTTTAAAATTAATAAAATAAGAACATTAATACACTGTTTATTTTAAAATAATAAAAAATACTGTCATCAAAACACATATAAATTGTTTACTATCAATATATAGTTAGTACACAATATTATCACATAAATAATTACTTTTAAAAATAAACTAAACTAAACAAAATTGAAATATATTTTTAGAAGTTTATACATTTATATTATTCAAATATTTTTTAAAAAAATAATAGCTACATTTTAAAATAAAAATTAATTTTGCTGTAATAAATATATAATACTTATAACTGAAAAACTTAATAAACTTTTCTATAAGGTTTTTGGTACAAAATATTACTCCCTCCATTTTGATTTAATTGTCATTGTAGAGAAAAATTTTCGTTTCAAAATAATTGTTGTTTTAAAGTTTCAATGCAAAATTTATTAACAAGATTCTCTATTTTATTTTTCTATTGGTTGAAATATGGTTAGGTGTATAGGTAATTGTGTTTTTATTTTGGAAATATACAAATTATATGTTTTTAATATATGTGCATAAACCTAGAACGACAAGTAAAATGAAATGGAGGAAGTAGTTTTAGTTGTAGATGTTATTTTTTAATATATAAAATAATTAATATATTGCAAAAAGATAAAAACAATCGTAGTACTAGAAAATCCAGTAAAATGTGGATTCTGGTTTTTGTGCACAAGATGGTTAACAAGTTGAAAATCTGGTTTCCCTAAAAAATAGTAAATCTACTTTATTTAAATCTTGATTGGATGAAAATTAGATTTTTTAAAAAAACAAAATATAAAAACTACTCTAGAATCTACAAATAAAACTGGGTTGTTTATGTAGATACTAATATTACCACCTGTGCGCAGCACATGTCATTCACTGTTTTAAAAATATTTAATCACCGTTATAATTTTCAATCATCATCATAAAATATTATATGAACTAGATCCGTTGTCCGCGCTATGCGCGGAAAATATGTTTAAGTATATGGTATTATATGTTTATCTAATTTTTGATATGTTAAATATTTTTTTAGAAAATATAAATGTATCATATATATTATATATTTAAATGTATTTAACTCGCGTAATATGGATAACAAATCTAGTGAGAATAAAAACACTGAAGTAATATTCCAAGTAAATAAGTAATCAAGTAATTTTGAGAGCTCAACTATATAACCAAAGCAAAAAAAGATGCCATCCATTAGTAAAACAAAACAAATTTTGGCTGGTCGAGAAGATTTTGACAATAGTGCAGAACTGCAATGGTGTTTCAGTTTTGCTACACATACTTAGATTATGTCTGTAATCTGTAAAGGAAAAATTGTTATACAGATCCCCAGTAATTTATTTTATACTCCTTCCGTTCCACTAAGATAAATGTTTTACAAAAATAAATTATTTCATAAAGATGTATTTTTTATGTTTTCTATACAAAAATTGCAAATTTCAATAAAATTAATTGAATTTATTGAAAGACTATTGGTTAAAATGCATTGAAATTTTATAATTTCTAAAAACGATGTATGATTAATGTGTTTTCTTAATATATGTGAAAACACCAAAACATCCATCTTAATGGAACAGAGGGAGTATAATTTTTTAACTCAAACCAACTTTTTATCTTCTGTAAAGTAAATCAATCACACACATTAATAAGTTCATATTTGTTTTACTTTATGTACTTATGCCATTTTCAATAAATATTTGCTTAAAGAGTCAATTGCTTTCTTGGGATATTAAGTTGCTTAACTCCACTCTTAGTGAGCTTTGGAATTTTGATAAAAGACACACTTGATGTATACATATATTGTCTCTATATTCCCATCAAACAAATCATTAATAAAAGTCTCAATATCTTCAGCCTGATACTTAACATACTTATCAGTATGCCTCCCATAGTCAATATGTTGCTTATACCTCCCAAAGAAAGACCTATAAGCCGGAATCACCAACGCCGCGATAGAAACCTTTAGCTCCGATTGCATCTGCTCATCACTCACAATCCAAGTACTATGCGTCTTGTGAATCTCATCAAACATAGTATTGAATACCTTAAACCTCCCTTTCAAAACCGGCTTCAGACACTTTCCCATTCACTTATATCCCTTCTTGATTCATACATTGCAACACTTTCCCCCAAGTTTCTCTCTGGTAGCTCTTATGGTATTTTCTGAGCTCCGTTGATCTCTTCCTCGTCCATGCTTGTCCCATCAAGTCTCTTATCTCTGGATAATGTATCTCCTGTTGTTCATTAAGAATATGGATCGTAGTGAAACGGTGACGCTATGATCGGCAGCCCTAAACACAACTTTGCTTTTCAATCCATAGAAGTTCAAGAGTCTGTAAACAGATCATGGTTTCAAATCAGGCAAGTATTTTTTAATTCTTTCCGGTTGAATGAATCCTTGAATGATAGTCACCTGTCAAAAATGTGAAAATTAGCATAAGATGAACATAATTTAATTATAACGAACTGGAAAGAAACTTTGATGAAGGCGTAACATGTTCGTCTATTAGTAGCATCTCAAGACCAATAAGTGTTTTTTTAAATGGGTTGTGGGCTTCCCAAAAATGGATCAGACGGAACTGAAACTGGGATTCATGGGGATCGAGAGTTATGTCGATGAAGAACATGACCTCAGGATGGTTGGTGGAGAGAACAGAAGACTTCCCGTGTGTTTTGATCGCTTCAGCTTGATTAGAGGGGGAGGAGGCAGGGAACTTTCCATGAGGTTTGATCGCCACAGCCTGATCAGAGGCGGAGGAGACAGAAGATTTGACGTTTGGTTTCATCAGAAGGGGTTGATGATGGTAAGAGGAGAATTACGTACGTTTTGGTTTGAACAAATGAAAGGGAGGAAGCATATAAAAAGGAGAAAGAGTGGGGAGATGAAACAAAGCCATTAAAGAAGAGAGTGAAGGAGATGACTGAAGAAAGGTGAAGTTTCGTGAAGTTTGGAAACATATAAGTGAATAGGTGAAATGAATCGACGATGGAATCAAATTTCTTCGGCGTTTTTTTTTTTTTTTGCCTAACAAACCCTCCAATGCTTCTGAGATTAGGGTTGCAAGATGTAGTGTTTTGGGCTTTTTGGTTAACTATAAGCCCAATTACTAAGCAAGTACGTTTTGCTTTATTAGAACATAATAATTCGTATGACGACAGACCCGTTTCTACTCTGAATGCATTTTTTATGACATGGATATTTTTAGATTTTTAATTGGTTGATTAAAATTGCATAGGTGGCATAGCTGAAAAGGCTTGAAATCCCCCTTTTAGTATTAGTTAGATAGTAGGACATAATAGTAGTACATGCAGTTATTAGATGAAACAAAAACTTTGATATCATTATAAAATGGATGTATGTTTGTAGAATTTAACAAAAAATATATTATTATTTTTTATCACGAATATACTTGAAATATAATATTTGATGATTTTGTACAGAACAACAAATACTTAATGTAGTTTAGTGCTAAATTTAGATAAGATGAATATACAAATTTACTATTTTAAGTTTGTATAGTTAAAATTAACATTTTATGTTAATTTACCTAACATCTTTTCAAAAACGCAGATTTAAACAAAATTACCTACATTACTAATTTTGATAGTTTGTTGAATTTATAAGATTAAATATTTACAACTTTAGTTTGCCTTTTACAAATCAAAAAGATATGTTTAGCAATAACTAAGTAATGTAAATTTACTTTTGGATTCAGAAATGTAAACTCCATGACACATTCAACAATAGCTTTAGCGTCCTCAGTTGCAGTGGATATTGAATTGAATCAGAAACGCAAGCTCCATGATACCTTTAACAATAGCTTTAGCGTCATCAGTTGCAGTGAATATTGAAAATAATTTATTTAACAAATGAAACATTTGTCAATAAATCAAAGAAAAATATTTAAGAATGGATAACATGCAAACTTTCTTTGTTGGGCCAAAACTTTTATGCTTCTTCAACTGGAAGATCACTGCCCGAGAGTGTTATTATGGATTTTGCACAAGAATAATATTTTATGCTTCATCTATCTCTCATGATCTCCAATGGATGTAAATCCATAGACATAGGAAGTAAACTTCCTAGAGAAGATAGAAAAAGTAAAAAAAAAACATATAGTAAATTATTAAACCAAAAGTTATATAAAGGAGGAAAACAGTTGAAGATCGTGGTAAAATGGCTTTGAACATGGATGAAATATTGAAACATAATTGCTAAAGTTTAGGGATTAAAGAGATTTTTTTCAGTCAATTGTTTTTATCTTTTCATATATTTTCCATTTGTCAAAATTTTATTAGTCATATGACTTGTGATTTAGTATATAGGGGATGTGTTGATACACATCGGTATTTGTTTTTAGTTCATTTTCTGTTTGTTTAGTTGGTTTTTCAGTTCTAGAGATTGTTAGAAGCCATTTGGTTATTTCTGGAATTCTGTTTGATTTCGGTTTAGTTATTTTGATTTTTAGTTTATTTAGGATAATAATGTTAAGAACCAATTAATATATGATATAAAAAAATTGGTCCAGTTAGGTTCCGGTTTCTCAGATAATTTCCGATAACTTGAGTAAAAATGTTTCATATTTTTCAGATAAAATATTGATTAGTTCAGATAAATTTAAATATTTTAGAGAAAAATATTTGGATAATTTGTTTTTTTTTTGATATTCAGGTAATTTCAATTTTCTTTGTATACAAATATTCGATTTAAAAGTAATACTTTTAGAATATTTGGTAATTTTAAAACTAAATATAATTAATAGTTTTAAGTGTATAAATTGTCTTTGGATTATCCATTTGATTCTTTGATCCGGTTCTGTGTCAATTTTGGTTTGCGGTTACAGAGATAAACGAACTTTTGGATATTTGTAAATTATCAGTTTAATTTTATATGTTCGATTCTTGTTTTGCTTTTTGGTTCTCGGTTTATATTTCCATGATTTTTTGTTGTTTAGTCCCTGGCCAGTAGAAACCTATATGGTTGGTCATGTTTGGTTATAATGTTTTTGCATATTGTTTGGGTTATCCAGTTTTTTTCGCGTACTTCCGTTTATAAATAATATTTTCAAATATTTGGTATTTTTAAAAGTAAATATAATAAATATTATTAAGTATATAAATTTTATATTAGGTATTTATTTGGTTCTTGATTTGGTTCTACTTCAATTTTGTTTTTGTTTTGTTCCAGAGAAATAGGAATGTTTGAATATTTGTAAAATATCGATTCAATTTTTTTGCTTGATTTTTGTTTGGTTTTCGGTTCTCGGTTTGTATGTCAAGGCCAATGTGTTGATTTGGTCCCTGACCATTGGAAATCTATGTTGTTTGTTATGTTTGGTTATTTTTTCTGAATGTTGTTTATGAATTCTATTGTTTCTAATATATTAATAAATCTATGGGGTTGATCATGTTTGGTTATATTTTTGCATATTGTTCGGGTTATCCAGTTTTTTTTATGTACTTCGGTTATAAGTAATACTTTTAGAACATTTGGTATCTTTAAAACTAAATATAATAAATACTATTAAGTATATAAATTTTGTTTCATGTATTTATTCGGTTTTTGATTTGGTTCTACTTCAGTTTTGTTTTCCGTTTTCAGAGATATAAGAACGTTCACATATTTGTAAAGTTAGATAATTTGGTATAATAAATATTATTATGTATATAAAATTTATTTCAGGTATTTATTTGGTTTTCAATTTGGTTCTACTTCAGTTTTTGGTTCTAGAGATATAGGAACGTTTGGATATTTGTAAATTTAGAAAATTTGGTATTTTTAAAACTTATGATAAAGATTATTAAGTATATAAATTCTATTTTAGGTATTTATTCGGTTCTCGAATTGGTTCTACTTCAATTTTGTTTTTCTGTTCCAGAGATACAGAAATGTTTGGATATTTGTAAAATGAATTCATTTTTTTTTTGTTTGGTTTTTAGTTCTTCGTTTGTATCTCGAGGTTTATATGTTGATTTGGTCCCATACAAATAAAAATTTATGTGGTAGGTTATGTCTGGTTACTTTCTGAATTTTTTTATGAATTATATTGTTTGTACTAAATGTGTTACATGTATGCGTCTTTATTTATTTTTGATTAGTTTATGATGTTTTTCTTCTTAAGATTCTTTTTCTTTACGATCAGACTTTATATTCTTTTACTTCTCTTTAGGTTTGTTTTTGTAGTCACTTCTTTAGTTTAGTATTGTAAAGTCTATAGTATCCAGTTTTATAAAGATTTTCAATATAATTTAAGGTTAATATGTTTAGAGCCCACTATAAAATAAAAATGACATTTAACTGACAAAATTTAAAATTTATATATCCACATAGCGCTGTTCCAAAAAAAAAAATATATATATATATATCCACATAGCACAAGGAGGAAGAAGCACTGTTGAGGTGGTAACAAGAAAAGAGAGAATATTTTATTTTATTGATCGCTCTAAATATATTTATATACCCGTTTTCGTTTAAATACATATCAATTTTTGGATTCAAACTCTTATGCTTCATTTGAGTTTTCAGCTTTAATTCTCCTTTAGTTCTAAAATGCTCCAAATACTCCAATATTGTCCAAAATAAACCTGAATCTACAATGACTTGAGTTTTCAGCTTTAATTTTTCTTTAGTTCTAAAATGCTCCAAAAACTCTAATATAGTCTAAAATGTACATGAATCTACAATGACTAATAAAACTCTAAAAATCTAAAAAAATCTAAAACCGGATTTATATCATGGTCAAAAATCTATAAAAACCATGTGATATATTTAGAAAATATAGAGTAGAAATTACACAAACTCTCTCTCCCCACCTTGCAATATGATATTGATGTGTATCAATTGTTCTATAATATCTGTTTATTGAATACAATATAGAATAGCACATCATATTGAACAAAAATTTATACGAGAGAAGAAGAGAATCATCCATTTTCAACTATATTGTTACATTTCAAAGTTTCAGTTTTTTACATGGTTGGTTTCTTATTATTTCCCCAATAAAATTATGGAAAAATTGCCAAAACCAACCTAAAACTTGAATTCAAATGCAAAAGTGTACCCAAACATCAATCAAATGCAAAAGTAACCTAAAAGTGTAGTGAAATTACAACAGTCCCCTTATGATTTTTTTAAAAAAACTATATGCGTTTTTACCTTTATAACCTATTTAAGTCTTCCGTGGACAGATATCGGTTTTTGTTAATTATGGTAATTATGTATAATAGTTATAGTTCATTAAAGATATTGGTTTTTGTTAATTAATATTATTTCTTCTTTAGTTCATTAAAGATATTGGTTGTTAAAAATTTATTTTAGTACTTTTTAATATCAATTCTATGAGATTATGTTTTATAGAATTTTTTTATTTTATTTTTAAATATCATTTTTTATTTTGTGAATTTTCTGTGAAATAAATTATATATAAAATATATCACATCTTAATTTTTTTAATTATTTCGTTTTTATTTTTATTTTGGAAACCAATAAAATAAATTTTAATTTTAAATCTAATTGAAAACAATTATATCAAAAATAATACTTACTATGATGTTTAAGATTATGTTTAAAAACAAGAATATGTTTAGAAAAATATAAATCTTATTTTTATGTTATTTTTATGAAATCAATAAATATATACATATATTATTACCATATTTTAAAAATTTATAAATATTATAAAGAAGAAAATAGTGATTTTGAAACCAGTATAAAGAAGAAGAAAATTGAAACAAGAAAATAGTGACAAAATTATCAAAAATAATTTAAAATCTATAATGGTATTAGATATTATATTTTAAATTCATTAAAGATACTTATGTAGTTAGACAGTCGTAGAATTAACGTGAAAATATATATGAAATTAATTTTTCAATAATATTATTGAATTATTAAAATAATAGTGTAGGCAAGCAATTGTTATCAATAAAACCACATGATATGTGTTTCAGTCATGTACGAAACTTTTAATAAAATTCTAATATATTTTAAATTTACCGTAATCACCTGCCGTCTTCTTTTCTTTATTTTTTGGGCAAATAAGAGAAAAAGCTACATACTATATATTATGTGATTTATGTACCAAATTTAATTTGGTAAATGGTCCGGCAGTAGGCTTTGGACGGATCCGAATATCCGAAAAATTTAAAGTGTCTAGATCCGGATTCGGATCCGTAATTTAAATATATGGATTCAGATCTGTGCTTTTTGGATATCTAAATTTCGGATATCCGTCTATATATTATGATATTTGCAAGTATCCAGATTTGGATCTGTAAAAATAATTAAAAAAAAAAAATATTTTTCAAAAAAAAAAAATCTAAAAATATTACATAAAAGTTTCTTGTACTGAAGCGGATTAGCTGATATGTCTTGTTCCAGTGCCCGAGGAGGCATCTGAGAATAATTCAAGTCGTATGAAGGGTAAATATTTTTATAAAACTTATAAATTTATTTATGCATATATTATTATAAAAATTAAAATATAATATTACAAAACTAATTTTATGTATAAATATTAATAAATCAACTATAATTATTAATAAAATTTTAAATTTTAAAATTTTTGGATCAGGATCTGGATATCTGGACCTGAAAATCAAGATATCCGGATTCGGATCTGGATTCAGGGGATCCGTCTTTTCACTATCCGGATTCAGATTCAGACTGCCCAAATATCTTAAATTTTAGATCGGATCAGATCGCATCAGATCTCGGATAATAATTCCAGTCCTATCCATCAGTTATTTATATTGGTACGCTTTCACTATCCACTCTTGAGACTTGCATATTTTTTATTACTTATTCTTGGGTTCACCCTCTAATATTCAGTATTTAGTATCTTTTAAATTATGAAACAAAATATTACCAAATTATATTATATTTTATATAAAAATAAATAATAATAATAATCATAAAAAGAAAGAATGTTTTTGGTGTCCCAAAAAAAAAAAAAGAAAGAATGTTTTTGAGATATTTTTAACGTCGTAAACAAAACATTAACCTTAAATCCAAACCCTAAACTTTTGGATAAAGCTTAAATCCTTAGATAAATCCTAAGCGTTAGGATTTAAGATTCATCCAAAGGTTTAGGATGTATCCAAAGGTTTAGGGTTTAGTGTTTTGCTACGTTAAAAATATTTTTTAAAAAAAATTCAAGGATTTAAAATTTATCTAAAGGTTTAGGGTTTACCCAAGGATTTTAAATTTACGATTTATAATTTAATGTTTTGCTGACGGTATTAAAAATATTTTTTTTAATTCTGTTTTTTTGCAACTACTATTATTTTTTATTTATTTTAAAACATAATATAACTTGACAACATTTTATTTCTTTTTTTAAAAAAATATTGTATATGAAATAATAAAAAAATTATTGGTTGCTAAATCTATAGAGTGAGACCCTAGAGAGTGAACCCAAAAATAACTCATTTTTATTGTTCAAGAACTCAATTACAAAATAAATATTCATTAACTGTATTTTAAAGTGCAATAATTCTAAATAACTAATAATTATATTTTATAAGAAACAAAAATTATATATCTTTTTAAAAAGATATAATACATAAATTTATGTAACTGAAGTATTTTTAACCTAAATAAAATATAATTTAATTAATATAATAGTCTTAGTACATTAAATATTTTTTTATGATTAGCATAGATGCACTATAAATTTTTAACAAATAATACCTATAGATTATTAAAAAACATGTTAACTTTCATAAAGTAAATTTGGATAATTAATTTTATTTTTTTGAAAATTTAAAAATGTTAATAGTATGTATTATATATATTTATAAGTCCAAACTGCTTCGTAAAAATAATGTAAGACAATACCAAATGTTTAGAAATGTAGAATACTTTTGATTAGAACTACTTTGTGTGTTTGTAAAGTTGTAAAGTAGGTTTTATATAGTAGACTATTTATTAAAATTAACATTTAAATAAATAAAAAATAACATTTTTTAAGAAAAGAAATCAATTTTTATTTATTTTGGTCGTAGTTAGCTTTAGGAAGAAACCACTTGAATATGAATTTTGATTTTTAAGAAGGAAAAAATAAAAGAAAGAAAAATCCAGATTCTCTAAAAAATAAGAAATCTATATGACCAAAACCATGTTTGAGTAAATAGTAGTTTTTGGAAAATCAAAATTTAAACACTAGTGTAGAATCTAGAAACAATCAAGCTCTAAATCAAGATACTAACTTCAATAACCTATGAGTTTTAGATTGAAAAAATCTTGTACTAGACCGATTATTCATGTTTACCCTTTGAGACATTGATCTAACTTAGTATACTTTCTAGTATTTTTGAGGATGAGACATTGAGACTTGTTCTATGTGATTACTAACGTATAATTTAGCATATGCACAACATTAAACAACAACAAATGGCTAAGGAAAAGAACAAAAATTCAAATTCAAAGAACACTATGAAATTGAGAATCTTGCCGTTAAATTGATGAACAAAATCCAGATTGATATATATTCTTAAAGTCTTGCCGTTAATCTATTATTTCGTATCATTGTCATTAGTTTGTGTGCCAATATTTAAACGCAGCGTTGGTTTTTTTAAAATAATGAGAGTATTTTTATAAATTTGTTTGCAGGAAGAAAAGATTTATTGACTGAACAATGTCTCATCCATCTAAGGTATTTCAGACAATTTTTTTATATTTTATATTTGATTTAATCTTAACAATCAGATTTGAAATTCAATTATGAAAAAGTTTTCTTCTTAATTTTCAAAAAGATTATTGTTTCACATGTTTATATAATTATTAGTTGTTAATTTAACTTGTTTATTTTTTCTTTCTTAACAATCATTTATTAGTTACGCTATCAAACCTTTGTTAATGTACATTATTTAAACTTTCTAAATTTGTGAACTCAAGTGTATATTTTCAACTCATGAACAAATGGATAACCAAAACTTGAACAAAAATCGAATCAAAATTAATAGGTTCAACATATATTATTATCTGAACTGAATCTAAAAATTAAAACCGTATCTGAGCCAAACTCTAAAAATGTTTTATAAATTAGGTTTCACGCCCCATAAAAACTGAAATCTGATTGAACTTAAACCAAACTTGACTACTTATCCAAAAGTCCATGCCTATAAGAAAAGAATAAATGATAAGAGAAGCCTATATGATTTTTACTTGAGTTATTTTCACTGCAGGGCAGTTTCTTATTATATTCACTGCAAGCCTTTTTGTTAAAACCGAGAAAGCAACTTCTTATTATATACCGTGAATGTGATTCTGGCTGGTCACCTCATAAAAAGTTGACAACTTTACGTTTGTACGGGTATAAATATCAAATTGATTGATAAAAAAGAGAACTATTAGTAACAGACAATCGACCTAAAAGCAAACTATTTACGAAATTGAAGGATGTTTAAATCAAAGAAAAATAAATGTAAACAACTCTAAGCTGACATTTCAAACGTATAAAATCAGTTGTTTATCAACATTTAAAAATTCCTTGTTGCAAATCATACGAGTAAAAAGGCTTATCTTCACCTAATCATTCAACCTTTTAAGGCCTCACGATATTATATCAATTGTTTTTTATTGAAGAAAAGATTGACAACATTGTCAACTTTATTAAAATGTTTTTTGGTCCCACTGTTCGCGAAAAAACTTATATACCATTGGACTGACATGAACGGGGACCAGTCACCCTGTCTTAGGATAGAGATGTTGTCCAAAGATCATTCACCATGAGCGTAGACGAAATGGGACCAGCCACCCCGTTCTAAGACGGAGACATTATCCAAAAGATTACCCTGTTTTAAGTGGGGACGAACCGGAACCAACCATCCCACTCTAGGATGGGGATGTTGTCCAAAGATCACTTCATCCTGGATGGAGATATTATCCAAGAATCACCCGTCTTGGGCGAGGACGAACCAGGACTAGTCACCATGTCCTTGGGCGGGACATTATCTAAGGATCACTCCGCCTTAGGCGGGGACGACTCAACCTGAACCACTCCTCCGTAGGATAGGGATGTTCCTCACAAGTCATCCCAACCTAGGGGGAATGGTTCGAACCATATACCCCGCCTTAGAGCGGGGATGACTCGACCCGAACCACCCCACTTTAGGGCGGGAATGTTCCTCACAAGTCACCACACCCTAGGGTGGAGACGGTTCAGACCAAACACCCTGTTCTAGGGCGATGATGATTCGGCTCGAACCACCCCACCTAGGACGGGAACATTATACCAAGGACCATCCCGCCCTACGGCAGGGACAATCCACAGATCAGTATATCCCGTCCTAGGATGGAGACACCTTATGATTCAGAGCTTTCCTATCCAAGGACAAGCCGTGCATTAACTCTCGGAGTTCTGATCAAATGAGATTTCGTTTCGTCTCGATTGGACTTACCGTTAGATTTTTACGATAAAAATCGCAAGAATCGTCTTTCGTAAAAATCTGAGTAAAATATTCGTATGTGACAGATGGTTAACTAATCACCAACGTCAGGACCATGCATCCACTTACCCGTTATCTCAAAAGAAATGATAGTTAGCCTCGTACAAACGATTGTTTCTCCGAAAGAAATCGTAAAACATCCAAGTCAAAAACGGTCCGAAAATGGTCCAAATATAGCAATGACCTACTTACAAACGTTGGATGAGAAAGAGGCTTATTCGTTATGATGGCTTGCTTGGCTTCCAAAAAGATAAATGGAAAGATAGATAAACGTCAAGTTTCCGGATAAGCATGAAGACTGTGAGGAAAAAAAAAAACTTCTGCAATAGATAAACTCAGACAAGGGCTTAATGGGAAAAACACAACCGACTTTGGATGAATAAATTAGCAAGACTCAAGACTCAAGACAAGAGACACTATTTTTTCTGTAAACTAGCACTTAGAGCGAATTAGGCAAATTTTCCATTTTTGTTATCGAGTTGCGACTCAATTAAATTTTTACATCCTTAAGTTACTAGATCTAGGAAACTCACCGACAGCTCTTGTAGCCGAGGGCTCTTACCTATTGCATCCGCTCTTACGCTGATATGGAATAAGACTATTTTTGCTCCTTTTCACTTTACAATTTATTACTGCGTTTGTATTGCTTGTTTGGTTGCTTGATGTTAGGTTAAGCAAAAATCCGGGACCTCAAGGAAAGCTAGTGTTTCCTAACTTTTCTCTGATCAACGAAAACCGACGGTGTGAATTTTGGTTCCCACAATCGCCGAATTATATATTGAAAAAGAATGAAGAAAACTAGGTAATTTTAAATGAATTTTTGATTTTGGAATTAGTTTAATGTTATGTATTTCTGATTCTTATTTGTTTCTTTGGTTGTAGTGATAATGATTACATCAAAGTTGATTTACACTATGATCAATAAGTTTAATGTTATGAATTAGGTTGTATATATTTTTTTTTCTACTATGATCAATAAATTTGAAATTTCCTCCAAAAAATACACTGTGGAAGCGTAATGGAGAAGAAAACTAACAATATAATCTATCGGGAGGATTTCATCTTCTGTTAAATATACTTGACGCCGTCTAACTCGATGTGTAAAATCTATAAAATTCAAAAATTTATGTATTTAATGGAAAACAAAAAGTAGTTCGTGTATTTAATGAGGATCCAAAATAGTTCATGTATTTTATTAGCAAATGAAATTAGTTCATGTATTTTTAAGGAATTTTGATTTCACAAATTTAAACATATGTTTAGTTAACACTAACACCGTCGTCATTTTTGTTAAATATAGACTATATAGTTAACGCCGTCGAAAAAATATGTAAAATTTATAAATTTCAAAAATTTGTGTATTTAATGGATAACAAAAATTAGTGGATTTAATGGGCAACAAAAATTTGTCTACCTTCACCTAATCATTCAGCTTTTTAAGGCCGCTCGATATATCAATTTCTCTTGTTGAAGAAAAGATTGACAACATTGTTTACTTCAACGTGGTTTTGGTCCCACTGGTCGTAAGCAACTTCTACACCATACTCCCTGCGTTTCTAATTAATCCATTTTCTAACAAAAACATTTGTTTCAAAAAGTTACATTTTTATATTTTTAATGTAATTTTTAGTAGATAATAATGATAAATTGTAAACTTCAAGAAAATTAATTGTACTTATTGAATTTTGATTGGTTAAAAGTTATGGAAAATAGTTAATCACAAAAAAATATACATTTAATGCTAAAATTTAATATGTTTTATTAATATGTGTGAAAAACCTAAAACATGTAACATTTTGAAACGGAGAGAGTAGTATATACTCCCTCTGTTTCAATATAAGTGGTTTTTAAGGTTTTTGCACATAGATTAAGAAAGTACAAACTTCTATACAATTTATCTTGATTGCATAAAAATTCACTAAATAAAAGTAATTCAATCAATAAAAAAAATACATAGTATTTTGTAATTGGTCACAAAATTCAAATGATATTAAACTCTACCTAGAAAAATGAAAACATTAATTATTTTGAAATAAAAATTTTTTTTTTAAACACCACTTATTGTGGTACGGAGGGAGTAAAAAGTTAAAATTATACAAACTTTTCTAAAGGCTAAATATCTGTTTACTTACGCGCGCGACGTTCTTGAATTTTCCATTGTTGGTTGCTACATATAAAGGTGAGAGTGCGACACAGAAAACTATTGCACAACAATGGCCATAGCATTGACATTTCTTCTTCTTCTTCTTCGTCTCGATTTCTCTTCTTCTCTCTCAATACCACTCGGATCTACTCTTCACGCTTCAGATCGCAACCACTCATGGCATTCTCCAAACTCTGCCTTCTCTGTTTCCTTCATCCCCGCCGCAACTCCCGGCTCCTTCCTCTCCGCCGTCTTGTTTTCAAACACTGTTCCTATCTGGTCACCGGGAACCGTAGATTCCGGTGGATCTCTCCGTCTCCTCCGTTCTGGCTCCCTCCGCCTCGTTAACTCCTCCGGCGCTACTGTTTGGGACTCCGGCAGCGAAAATAAAGGAGTCACTTCCGCCTCTCTCGACAATTCTGGAAACCTCGTCCTTCTGAGTCATAGAAACACGATCGTATGGTCTTCCTTTGCTCACCCGAGCAACGTCATCGTCCCGACGCAGCGTTTCACCGTCGGTAAGTCTCTCCGGTCTGGTTCTTACTCGTTTCATCTTACGGAAGAAGGGAGTCTGAATCTTAAGTGGAACAATAGTGTTGTTTACTGGAGTCTTAATAGTTCAAGTTCGAATCTCTCGTCTCCGAGTTTTGTATTGGACCGTAATGGAGTCGCCTCCGTTTCCGACTCTAGCGTCGGCGTCGTGGCTTCTGTTCGAAGCAATGACTACGGAGAAGGAGAGGGTGGCGTCTTTAGGTTTTTGAAGATGGAGGAGGATGGAAACTTGAGAATCTTTAGTGTCTCTAAAGGTAGTGAGATTCAGACACAGACTTGGGTTGCTGTTGCTGACCAGTGTCAAGTGTTTGGTTTCTGCGGGAACTTTGGGATTTGTAGATACGATGGTTTTGTTCCGATATGCGAGTGTCCCTCCGAGAATTTTTTTCCTATCGATTTGAATGACATGAGAAAAGGTTGTAAGAGAAAAGTTGAGCTTGAGGATTGTCGTGGTAACCAAGGCATGCTTGATCTGAACAACACTAAGTTCTTGATGTACCCTCCTGATTCGTCTACTCAACGTTTCACTCTGGGGACAGAGGCGTGCCGTGCTAATTGTCTTGGTGATAGTTTATGTTTTGCTTCTGTTCTAATGGCTGATGGATCTGGTGTTTGTTTTCAAAAGCTATCCGGATTGGTTTCTGGTTATAAGAGCCCTTCGGTTCCTAGTACTTTTTATTTAAAAGTTTGTAAACCAGTTTTACCATACTCAACCGTGAAGAAAACTGATGAACGGTCGCTAATCCGCGCCTTGATCATAGCTTTGGCTGTTATAGCCACGTTTTTTTGTTTGTTTATGATAGTGGGAGCTTTGTGGTGCTGCTGCTGTAGAAATAGTATTAAGTTTGGAGCTTTGTCATCTCACCACACTTTACATGAGTACGCGTCTAGTGCACCCATGAGGTTCTCTTACAAGGAGCTGCAGCGTTGCACCAAAGGTTTCAAGGAGAAGCTTGGTGCTGGAGGTTTTGGCGCTGTGTACAAAGGCATGCTCGTTAACAGGACCGTGGTTGCCGTGAAACGATTAGAGGGGATAGAGCAAGGAGAGAAGCAGTTTAGGACAGAGGTGGCAACCATAGGAAGCACACATCACTTGAATCTTGTCAGATTGATAGGTTTCTGCTCCCAAGGACGCCATAGGCTTCTTGTCTATGAGTTTATGAAAAATGGGTCACTCGACAACTTCCTTTTCGATGCTGAGTCTAGGAGATTGTTGAATTGGCAGTATCGGTTTTCTATTGCCATTGGAACCGCTAAGGCAATTCTTTACCTCCATGAAGAGTGTTCTAATTGCATTGTTCACTGTGATATTAAACCTGAGAACATTCTCTTGGATGAAAACTTTAATGCCAAAGTTTCGGATTTTGGACTTGCTAAACTCATACCAAGCGACAAGAGATACTGGAACATGAGTTTTGTCAGAGGAACTAGGGGATATCTAGCACCAGAATGGATTGCGAATCTTCCAATAACTTCAAACTCTGATGTTTACAGCTATGGAATGGTTCTATTAGAGATTGTGAGCGGAAGACGGAATTTTGAAGTCTCTGACGAAACAAACCACAGGAAATTCTCAGACTGGGCATACGAGGAATTCGAGAAGGGTAATAGTAAAGTAATCTTAGACGAATGTCTTCAGACAGATGAAACAGTCAATATGGAACAAGTGAGGAGGATGGTTCAAGCCAGTTTCTGGTGCATACAAAAGCATCCGTCTCAGAGGCCGTCTATGGGGAAAGTAGTGCAGATGTTAGAAGGAATCGTGGAGATGACCAAGCCGTTGTCTCCAAATGCTTTAACTGACACACCAGTTGCAGAAAATAGATAGAACACGCGTTGCTTTCTTGAGCAGTGTTTCAGGGTTGGTTGCATCAGCTTAGCTTCCCTTCTTTGTTTTCTCCTCGAATTAATGTAAAATTGTATTCAACTAAAAAACGTTTTTACAGCTTGTATTATCTCTGACAGAACCGTAATACACGAACAATGGAGAACTGAATATTCTAATTAATGTGATGAGAATGAAGAGGATAATATAAATCATAGAATCGCAGAGTGTAGATAGTATCTATCTTTAACTCAGAATACGGCTGTAATGCAATGGTTTATGACATAACAAGTCGTATGATACAACTAGGGAAATCTTCTAACTTATGTTACCTTGTCAAAGACATGTCAAAACTAGTGTTCTTTTAATGTTCTCAGGCTCAATGAAATTGTTACACTCACATTTTCCTAAATAAATAAATAAATAATAAATTGAAAACTTCATTTATTACTCTTAAAAATCAATTTTCACGCCGTAAATCTAATAAATAAAATAAACATTTGAAAAAATCCCAAAATACCAATCTAAAATAAATCACTCATGCTTGTCAGTCTAACCTAAAAAAAATAAAGAAGGACAAATGCATGAAATCACTTATCAATATATGGGATGTTAGACACGCAAACCACTAACTAAATAAATAGAATTCCCACAATGCGAGTTTAGCTATAACATGAGCAAACAAGACGCCTAAAGCACCATAGAACACAAACAATGCGTTGATAGTGCATAGCTAAACCACACACCCCTCATTCTCCTCATACAAATATATATATATATATATATATATACACGTGGTGTCGCTAATACTGTCTATCTATGTACCCCGTCCACCAAAACTGCGTCAAATGCAAACGTCTCTACACCACGTCTCATACAATCTGCGTCGCTAACTCAAACGTCTTTGAGCCCCCGCCCACCATAGTGGTGTCACTAGTCTAGACATCTTTGAACCTCCGCCCTCGTTACATAATAATTTTTTATTTTATTTAAATCTAAGATTTGTTTAATCATTAGTCATGTCACCAAGTTTAAAGAGATTTAATGAGCTGTTTGATTAAATTTTTTTTTGAAAAATATAATATTTAATTAAAAATAAGGCTTAAAATAAGGCAGTGGCAGGATCTGTGTTGAAATTTTTGAAACACTCACATATTAAAAATATTTTAGAAAATATCTTTATAAAAAAATTTCCTTGATTAATATTTAATTTTAATTGTTTTATCTTAATTTTTAACTTATATAATATAAAAATATTATTTCAAGATAAAAACACAATAATAAGAATTATCTTATTCTTAAAAAATAATTGTTTTTTTTAATTTTGACAGTTTTAACATAATAATTTATAATCAATTATCTAATATAACATATAATCTAATATTATTAATATAAATTTGTTTTCTTTATATAATAAATTATATATATATAATTCATCAAGGGAACAATGAATTTAATCGCTCTAATTTTTAATGTGAGAGCTCGAATGCAAAATTCACGACTCACAAATTAGAAATATTGAAGAAAATATATTTATACAATTTTCTTGCTCAAGTAATACTTAATTTTAAATTATTTTATATCTTTATTTATAATTTTATAACAGAAAATATTATTTCAAGATAACAACACAATATATTTATGTTTTAAAAAGATATTTTGACAATTTTATCAAAATAATTTATAATTAATTATTTAATGTATCATATAAATCTAATATTATTAGTATAAAATTCATTTTAGTTATATAATAAATTATATATAAAATTCATTAAGGATATCATTGACTTTAACCGCTCTAACGTTTAACGTGAAAACTCAAATACGAAAAATCATTCGCAAATAATAGTATATTGATATCTTAAAAACTATTTTTATAAAAAAAAATCCCTTGATTAATATTTAATTTTTAATTGCTTATATCTTATTTTTTAACTTTTATAATAAAAAATATTAGTACAAGATAAAAACACAATATATATAAGAACTATATTATTTTTGGAATTTATTTTTATATTTTAATAAGTTATTATAATAATTTATAATAAGTTATATAACATAATATATAAATCTAATATTATTAAAATACTTTTTAATTATATAATAAATTATATATAATTCATCTAATAATGCATAATAAATTGTCTAATATATCATACAAATATAATATTGTTAATATATAATTTATTTTAATTATATAATAAATATTATATATAATTCATCAAGAGTATCATCAACTTTAACTGCTCTAACTCTTAACGTGTGAGCTCGAATGCTAAAAATCACTTCGAAAATGATAGTAAAATAAATTTCATTTAATATTTTAATTATATTATTTACTTATAAAATTATCATTACATTTTCACTTTTAAAAAAATAATAAAACACTAATATAATCTATTTATTTAGAGAACATATATTAAGAAGATTTATAAGATTTTTTATATTTAAAAGGAAAAATATATGTTTATAACTATAATAAAAAGGATACTGAAAATATCATGAATTAATTATTTTGTAAATTAATTTAATTAAACTGGATTTGGCATTATTATCCTTACTGAAAATTTTAAATGCAAAAAAAAAAAAATCAGTGAGTTAAATCTGTTTTACTTTTGTTATAATACAATAGATGATATTCATTGGATTAATTAACTTATTTTAATATCAACTACAATAATAAAAATACTATTCTCCATTATTCATTTTAGTTGACATATTAATATGTGTTTCTGGACATATCAAATCAATGCCAATAAATATTTTATGGGTTTGTATTTTTACGTTCAAATAAAAAAATCACAAATAAAATTCCAAAATAAATAAATTAATTGACTGATTCTCTATTAACAAATCCAAATTCAAACTTAAATAGTAAGGATAGTTTATAACTTCAAATCAATTTTACACTTTTAGATCTAATTAGATACTTGGAAACTTTTAGTTAATAATCAAGTTGGTTCTTTTCGTGACTAGGCCAATTCAAATCTATATATAAATACTTTAAAATTGTAATTTTGGATATGTAGCGGATCAGATCATTGGGGTATTTGGACCTGAAAATATTCGAAGTATCCGAACGTGATCAACATTTAGCTAGAATCCATCATGTTTATATAGAATTTTGCCAACTAACCAAAATAAACTTTTAATAAATGAAATTAAACATTTACAGGGGTGTATTGAAGTGAGATTTCGAGGTGATGTGTATTATAATACTTTTTTTTTGAATGAATGTAAAATTTTATTCAAACAAAAACTTTTTACATCAAGTGCATTTGTTCTTCTTTATGTTTAAAGAATCAAAAAAATCTATTTTAAAAGACTTTATTCATCTCCTTCATGTCCAATGTTATTCAAACATGAATTTTATAATTTATTTAAAACTCAGTGTTATTAAACTTGACATTTGATAAAGTACTCTGAAATCCAGTGTTATTGGAAAAAACATAAATTAAGAGTTTGAAAAATTTCAGGTGATTTGAGATTGTTTAGATGGTGTTTCTTAGTTAAAAAAAATATAAATCTAAATCCCATCATTTTCAGCAGATTTCTGGGAAGGTTCCATCAATTTTCTAACGAGTCTTCTAGTAAATTTCTTGTCTCTCTAATTCTATAAATAAAGTTTCTCTTTAAGAAAAAAATATGTTTTACAAAAGTTTTTACTTTAGAAAAGTTTTCATTTTTGATTTTTTTTTAATATTTATATTTTAAAAAAGTTTCCATTTTCAGAAACTTTATTTTCGGAGACTCTAAATCTAATTATTTAATTATCGTGTCACAGTTAGAGCATATTTCGATGATATTTCCCAACCATGTGGCAAAGATGGGGACATTCTCGTAAATTCTCGATATTCGATCTTAAACCTTCAATCTATATAATTTAATTCCCAATATATTCTTTCTATGTGAATTAAGTCTTCTTGGTATCTTTTTGTTTTATATATTAAATTGTTTGCTTAAACTAAAGATATTGATTTAAAGGAATCAACCGGTATATGGTGTGGACTGTAGGAGTACATACATGAGTTGTGTACTACACATATTTAGCTTGAGGGGATACATGCAGGAGTTATGTACCACATATATATATATATATATATGTGTGTGTATGTTTGTGTAGTGACATGCATAGGTGCAGAGACATATGTCTTAGTAATGCATATGACATATGGGGATCCAGGGGGCACTTATGTACATGTATGAGCTGCAATAGTACAAGGAGGACTTATGTACCATGTGGTGTTGTATATGAGGAGAATGCGGGAGTGCATATACTTACCTATATATATTTATATATCTGAATTAGGAGAATGTCGGGTGTAACGACTGTCTACGTACTATCAGCACATTGCGTGCTATCAGCACATTGCGTGCTATCAGCACATTGCGTGCTATGTGTGGAACAGTAGGTGTCATGTTTGCTCATATTTTGGGTTCTTAGACATGCGAGTTTAACATCTTATACTTTACTGAGTGACTCTCCTATTATCCATCATTCTTTCTTTCTCTTGCATGTGAGGATGACGAATACTTGGATATCTACATGGTTTGATATTTTTGGATGATCGCTATTTTATTTCAGTTTTATATGGATTTTCAATGCATTTTATTTTGGTTACTGAATTTTTAAGTGTTTTCTTTTGCATTTATTTTATTAAACATTTTGAAATTTTATAAGTTTTTATAATTCAGTTTAATTCATTATTTTGCGTAAGTAGCACGCCGTTCTCGAAAGAGAATGAGGCGGGTGTTACATTTTTGTATCAGAGCAGATTCCATCCCAGGCTTGACTCGTGACAGCGATTACTGGATTTGGTTTTAACGACTTTCAACAATTTTTAATGTTTTTGGGGATTGAGAATTTTCAAGAAAAGTGACACCTTTAACGTTGCAGCTCTCTTTTTTTGCAGGAGAAGACCAAATTTTCAGATTTTTTTTTATTTATAATCTGTACTAATCATTTTGTTATCTATTGTGCCTAAGGAGTATTCCAGGAGAAATTCAGAAAGAGATTTATTTTGTTTCCTTTTGAGTCTAAGTTCTTGTTTCTTTTTATTGTTCTTACTCCGAAATTATTTCTAATTTCATGTTCTTCTTTACGTTGAAATCATTAATGTTCTTTCCAGGGTCTACTTAAAATTTGGGGTCAGTTCCAGTTTAAGTGGAAAGAAATCATAACGACTGTGACCCATGTGGTAGGTCAATTATTTTTATTTTTAAAATTAAAACTCAAAACATTTTTTAACTTTCTTCCATATTGGTATTTTAAGAATTTTACCTGGGAATTCATGCGCTTGTTTAAATTGAACAAGTACCAGTTTTCAACAGTCCAAATTTTGAAACATTCTACAATATCCCAATTTTGTGTCTTCCATGGATGCCACAAATGAGAATTAATTCATTTGGTTTCATGTTAAATGTTCAATAGAAAGCCATGTTCCTTGAATCATGTAGAAAGATCATAAAAGGATGAGTGTGAAGAACTAGCTTGTAAACTAATTCTAAGCGTAGTTATTTTGTGATGAAGGTGGTGAAGGATTACTGTCCTATTGTCTGCTGCAATATGCTTTACAAAGTGGGTTCCAAGATTATAGCTAACCATCTAAAATCTATTTTACCAAGAATCATCACTGCAAACCAGTCTGCTTTTGTGAAAAGTCGACTACTTATGGAGAATGTGTTACTATCCATAGAGATATTAAAGAACTATCACAAAGAATCCATCTCTCCCAGATGTGCAGTGAAAATTGATATATCCAAATCGTTGGATTCGGTGAAATGGTCTTTTGTTATTGAAAGTTTGAAAGCGATGGGATTTTCAGAATCCTATATTCATTGGATAAAGCATTGTACCACTACCCCCTCCTTCTCGATTCAAGTTAATGGTGAGTTAGCAGGTTACTTCCAGAGTGGTAGAGGGCTACGTCAGGGTTGTGCACTTTCACCGTACTAGTTTGCTGCCTGAACATTTTAGCTTTGGAGATTGATAAGGCTGCTATCGAGAAAAGGTTTGAGTACCATCCAAAGTCTGAATCACTTGCGCTTCCTCATTTATGTTTTTCAGATGATTTAATGGTATTTGTGAAAGGTTCTAAACACTCTGTAGAGGGTGTTATAGTTGTGTTTGATGAGTTTGTTCATTGGCCGAGACTTCACATAAGCCTAGAGAAATCAACGGTCTACATGGCTGGATGCCAGATAATATACGAAACTCAGTGTTACAGAACTTTCCTCTAGCATAGGGTCAGCTACCTGTCGCTACCTTGGTCTCCCTCTATTGACTAAAGGAATGCAAAGTCATGATTACTTTCCACTTACTGAGAAGCTCAGAGGAAAATTAGCTCATGGAAGAACCGATTTCTCTTGTATGCTGGTCGTATGCAATCGATTAAATCTGTACACATGAGCACAATGAATTTTTGGCCTTCCGCTTATCGTCTCCCTAGTAAATGCATTAAGGAGATAGACCAGCTATGTTCTGTATTTCTATGGACTGGTCCCGAAAGTTGCTTGGTCTGAGATATGTATTCCGACAAATGAGGGAGGATTGGGTTTTCGTTCTCTTAAGAAAGTCAACATAGTGAATGGATACTGAAGTTAATATAGAGATTTCTTTCGGGAAATTCTCTATGAGGCAGTTAGATTCGCATGTATCTTACAAACATGAAATTATTTTGGGAGATCAGTGGCAAGTGACAATAAGGTTCATGGATGTAGAGAAAAATATTAAAGCTGAGAGGGATTGCAAAAACTTTTTATATGAAGTCCATTGGCAATGGGAAAGGTATTTTGTTTTGGTATATGATCTATGGCTAGATATGGGTAAACTTATGAACATGCTGGGTGACAGAGGTATAACTGATCTCGGTATTAGACGGGAAGCTACAGTGGATGAAGTTCTCTCTTCAAAGAGAGGAAGAAGAAGACATCATATATATATATATATGTACTGAATGAGGTTGAGCAGCAGATTATTCTTTGTCGTCAAAACCAGAATGTTAATATAGTCGATCATGATCAATGGAGAAGAAGGATTGGGTACATAAAAAACTTCTCTGGCCGTGACACTTAAAACATGCTTCGACAAGCAAGACAAGAGGTTGAGTGGGATATGCTTGAACAGGCTATCTACAATGGATCGAATTGTAAAGTGGAGCAGTGGCATCGATACAACTTGTGTTTTGTGTGTAATGCGACAGAGTCAAGGAGTCACATTTTCTTTGAGTACACTTGCTCCTCAGCGATTTGGGAGAAGTTAACTCAAGGTATCTTAAGAAGAAGGTATACTAATTGTTGGACTACCATTTCATAGTTCGTGAGAGATATAACACTAGATTGTATTCCAAAATTCTGCATCAAATACTCATTTCAATGCGCTATTCACATGCTATGAAGAGAACACAATCAACGCTGCCATGGTGAGAAACCCACTTATGTTGTCATCATGGAGAAGCTTATTGATAAGTTTATAAGGAATCCCTTGTGTCTGCTGGTGATAGCTAATACTCTCTCGTTTTGGTTTAGATCCAGATTAAGTTTATAAGTGTTCATATGAATTAGTTGTAAGTTTTATACCACATAAACATTCGATATAGAAAAAGGTTTTTTGAATTAAATTAACATTCACTAAAGAAAAGTTGTACTAGGCTAGCTAATTTCATCCGATTGAAACCAAACTAGGTCAGGTGAAATCGATTTAATCGAATCCTCCAGCTTGGTCAGAGTCTCTCTGCCTAAGAATGGTCAAAAGTTTTCTTTCACCACATGAGTCTCAATTGGTTCAAATTGTTATAGCTAACACAATAAATCAACATGATTTGTGGTATTTACAATTTTGGATAACTGGATGGATCCTCGTTAATATGGAACACATATATCTTACTTATCATATAGCTCCACGTGGCGTCTTCTCCATCCTCCTGCAATCTCAGCACAAGATAAACCTTCGATTCTCTATCCTCGATCTTTCCTCGTCAACAAATCTCCACCGTCCGTTTGTAATCCCGAAACCTTACCTATCTTCTTCTTCTCCTCTCGTCTTCGAGAAACCACAAATCGCTCTCTCTCTTTCTCTCTCTCTCTCTCTGCAATGGCGTCTCTTCAGCAAACAATGTTCTCTCTGCAGTCCAAACTTCCTCCATCATCTTTTCACATCGGAGGATCTCTTCCTATGCGAAAGACAACCTTGCCCCTCCGAATAAGAGGCGGAAACGCCGCCGGAGCGAGAATGTCAGCCACGGCAGCAGGAAGCTACGCGATGGCTCTCGCGGATGTCGCGAAGAGGAACGATACACTCGAACTGACGAGCGCGGACGTCGAGAAGCTCGAGAAGGTCTTCTCCGATCCACTGGTGCTCAACTTCTTCGCGAATCCAACCGTGGAGCTCGAGAAGAAGCGTCTCGTGATCGACGAGATAGTGAAATCATCCTCTCTCCAGAGCCACACCTCCAACTTCCTCAACATCTTGGTCGACGCGAATCGTATCAACATAGTGACGGACATCGTGAAGGAGTTCGAGATGGTGTACAACAAGATAACCGATACGCAACTGGCGGAGGTTAGATCGGTGGTGAAACTGGAGCCGCCGCAGCTTGCTCAGATCGCGAAACAGGTTCAGAAGCTAACCGGAGCGAAGAACGTGAGGGTTAAGACGGTTCTTGATCCGAGTCTTGTTGCTGGGTTTACGATTCGGTATGGTGATTCTGGGTCGAAGCTTATTGATATGAGTGTCAAGAAGCAGCTTGAGGATATTGCTGCTCAGCTAGAACTCGGCGAGATTCAGTTAGCTGCTTGAAGAAAATGTATTGAGAACTGTTTCTTCTTCTTCTCTGTGCAAGTTAATTCTTTCCCTCTTCTTTCTCTATCAATCATCAACATAATATATACTGGTAATAAATAATTCTCGAGTTATTTTCAATTAGTTCTGGAATGGAGTGAATCATGATTACAATGTTCCAGCTTAGACCGACGAACAAACATCGTTAATTATTATTATATATATGTGGAATCAACAATCCAGAGAGATAGATTAAGCAAACATGACTTGACACCATGGAATATTGGAATGTATTTCAGTGTTGATCAAGATCCATCAGCAGTTTCCATAAGAAGTCCTTACAACATAATAGAAGTGAAGTATGTGTATCACATGTCTATGAAGATATGTTTACTTAGTTCTAATTCTCTTTTGAATATTGGGATTTTGAATTTGTCCGAATGTCAAACTCGTACTCCAGTGATCTTTCTTGTGAAGGGTGTTTTATGTACTGCAGCAAGAATGCACTCTATCTCTAGTGTTGATTTTGTAGCACATTGGACTTTTGAAGATATTTCTCTCAGTGAATCTTGATCAAATTGAGCTTCTAGGTATATGTTGGGTCGACAAGTCTTTTTCTTGGTTAGTTTGCTGCAACTTGTTGTACCAATGGGATTGTTTCTTGTTTTTGAACCAAAGCTTTGTAGGCTTGTAGCTTTCCTTGGACTTCCATTGAGTTTCTCTTCTATTTTTTTAAGGGATCAGCAGTAGTCCGTAGACGGTTGTAAGTCTATCAAGTCGCTCGTTAATAGCTTTGTCACTGTGTTTTTGACGACCAAGACAGTCCATTATCAATTGCATCATGTCGATGATGGTGGTTTGATCTAAAAGGGCCGCTTGAGGCTTTGGCGTGGCCATGCTAATATAGGCTAATTCACAAACCTGAGGCCATGCTAATATAGGCTAGTATCACTAAGCTTTAAGCATTTGCTTAGAAAATCAGTGTTCCTTAAAGGATATCATCTTATAAATAACATGACATTTAGCGGTTACAAAAATAATATGACATACCAACATATGTGATGTGATAATCACTATCCTAGATATGGGATATTGATAAATATGCAAATCATGTTATTTTTGAATGTCCATCAGCTTTGCAAGCTTAAACATTATCATCTATGTCATTCTGTTCATCAATTTTTCCAATCTCCAATGTTTATACCAACTTGGACTATATATTATGGTGGAAAAACGATATTGAAGATCCAAAGTTGGATTGAGAATCTTATTTATATATAATCTGGTATATCTAGAAAAGTCAAAGCGATAAAATTTAAAAAAATCACAAAAGATCTTTTATAGCTAGTAAGACACACCAAAGGTGAATGTCAAGTGTGGTTTGAAGCAAATGTAACAGACATAGTGGGAGTGCAATCACTACGTCATTCAATGAGTACCCAAGCAGTAAGCTTACATAGTATTGGTATTATGGATGGATCATTGACTGTTGAATCACAATTCCAACTTGCGGGAATAAGGAATCAAAAGAGGTGTGTGTCATTTATACATACCGAACTGAAATTTAAAGTTATTTTGAATTTAAATTTTGTCTATAATGCTAATACCTAATCGAAATGGTAGTGTTGTAAATATATTACAAATTTAAAGTTATTCTTAAGATTTACTTCTCTAATAATAATAAGGGAATGCTTAGGAGATGATCTCTTTGACAATTGGATTTTACATGAGCCATTATTTAAGTTCTGGAGACCACATTAACGGTTTAGTCACTCGATAAAATTATTATGACGTAGCAAAATATTATTTTGTGACAGGTCTGATTTTTTAATCCGACGTGAATAGCTTAAAAACCTTCACTCAATTTTTTATATATATTGAGATTCATTCATTTGATCAATAAATGTTTGTACTAAAATAAAAGTAGGCAGATGGTATCTGTTTTAGTACGTGCACGTCATATGTAATTAAACAAATACAATTGTGAAATATTGCCAGTATAATATTTTCTGGGATAGCTAAAAACAAGACCAATTATGAATTGTGTGAGGTCTAATACACAACACACCTAGATAGACATCAAAGGAAAAATGAAACATGGTATATAAAATATTTTTGAAATCGATTTAGTTTGGAAGTCAAATTGACTTCAGGTTTATTAATAAGACTTGTAAGCACGAATAAACAGATATCCATTAAATATTTTAAGCTTTAGGTATAAATGGACAATAATGATCTGAAATTATGAAATTGTACTCAATTTAAAATATAAAATATCTCAACGGTATTATATACTTAAGACTGTAATTATAACTAGAAAAGGTTAAATAATTTGATATAACTATGATTTAAAAAAAATATTGAATCTTAATAATATCAAAATAACACATATAGTTTCCAAGTTTAAAATAAAATTAAATAAATTGAACAATATAATATACACAAACTATAGAAAATGGAAATATATTTCATAAATTAAAATTATTTGTTTATTTTATTATTAAATTATGAATTTAATGTAGCAAAATGTCATAAAAGACATGTATCAACAACTAATAATAAAGTAAATTATGTATAAAGATATTATATGTTAAAATGTTAAACAAGAAATATGAACAATAGTATTATAAATTTACACTATAAATAATATTTAGAATTTTTTTTAAAAAAAATTAAAATTATTTACTGTTAAACCAAATTTAAAAGTAAATAAAATAAGAAACACCCTCATAAAAAACAATAAAATTTATCAAAGAAAAAATGAGTTATATATACAAGATATCATTTTACTTTGCTATATATATGAATAAACGACAACATATAAAATATTTTAAAAGCATAGTCAATGTTGAATTTGATCTATAAAAAAACAAAACAAGGGTGTACATTCAATATCCGCTCGAATATGGTTTAGGTTTATTCGAGTTTCAGGTTTTGGGTTTGATATTTAAATTATATTCAGATATTTATAAATTTTGATTAGGATTCAGTTCAGAGCTGGATTCAAATACTCATTTAAATTATTTTATTTTAAAAAGAATCCATATGTACTTAAAATTCTCAAAGTTCAAAATTTAAAATAATATATAACATATATATATATATGTATTTGAATAATATATTTACAAATACCATATTAACATAAAATTGGTTCAATTTGAATATTTGGATGGAGAATTAGTAAGTATTTCGATTATTTTTGGTGTTTTGAGTATTTTTAGCTATACTGGATATCTATTTTGTGGCTATTTATATATATCTTAGGTATTTTCGACAGTTTTTTAAGTATATATGTATATAATATATATATTAGATCTAAAAATAATCATATAAATAGGTATATAATTTTGATTTGGATATTTTCGGATATCTGAAACATTTTAGTTCGAGTCGGATCGGGTTTTGATATAATTTCTGATTTCAGATACCAAAGTTTTGAATCTTTTAGGATGTTTGATCAACTTTAAATTGGGCTTAGCACTATTTTTAGATCGGATTCGATTTTAATTTTTTGAATTCAATTACATTGTGGATGCACAGATCAAACTCAATTTATTATTAATTGAATAAGATCATTTTACTTGCTTTGAGATCCCCTGGTTTTGGCATGTCTCTGACCCAATAATCTCGTTTCTAATAACATCTATAATAAATAGAAAACTAGTTATATATTATTTAGCGCTGAGTTGTTGAAGAATTTTTATATATTGTATTATATTATCATTTAGTAGTTATCTCTAATACTACTATGTTATATGTATTGAAACGGTTAAAAACTTTTTAGGAGTTTCTTAGAGCATCATTAACCTAAGAACCTATTTAGGTTTTTTATTATTATTTTTTTTGTCTGATTTATAAAAGAGAAAAAAGAACTAATCGCAGACCACCACGTATCAATAGAGCCCGCGAACAGTGCAAAAAACAGTTCTTATTTAAGAGTTTTTGGAATCGTTCGCAGCTCCATGTATCAGTGAGACCCGCAAACAGTGCAAGAAACCCACTTAAAAGTTTGGGTTAATGGTGCTCTTAGAGCAAGATTATTGGGAGTTTCTTGCTCTAAAAGCACCATATATATATATATATATATATATATATATATATTATTAAAACCCATAAAATTAAAAACCCGTAATTACATACATATATATATATATATTTTAGAAACCTAAAGCAAGAAACCTCAATAATCTTGCTCTTACAATCCTAACCCTTCTCTATATATATATATGCCAACAATATTTAGGATCTCTTCTGATACAAGGTTTCAAACCATAATGAGTTCAACAAATATATCATCTACAACTCTATATAGTTGGAGAGAACGTCCTCCTTCCTATTCCATCAAAGTCAAGACCTTCCTCGAACTCCAAAGCTCAACTCTATACTCTGATGGAAATTACCAATCCCGTCGTTTCTCCTCAGGTGGATACAACTGGTACGTTTTATATGTTTGTATTCACTTATTGCCATAAGTCAAAGATTTTGTTGCTATTGATGAATATTCAAATCGTTAAACTTATTAAGACAGATTTCTTTTGGTATAGGCTTTTGTTTACATTACAAACAAAAATAGGAAACATATAAATATTAGAACATGATTAACCTCAGTCTTTTAACTGGATTCTTAATTCATGATTTGACATTTTTTACTTTTTTAAAAATACTTTTTTATATTTTTCATCTAAAAACAGTTCTTATATCTATTATTTAAGAGACGGTTTTTAGTTTTTCTTTTTTTAAAGTTAAAAACGTATTTTAACCGAAGCTAAGAAATTAGTTAAGAGATATGGGTTAATGATAGTCTTAGCATTTCAGAAGTACGGCCTTGACGTTCCTTCTGCTAGTAGAGATCCTTAGCAGTATATATTAGTTTTTTTTCTTTTTTTTTGTAACAGGTACATATTAGTTTTGAAGTGAACTAGAACATAATCTTTATTCAGGCTTTTCAAATAATAAAAATTCCAGGAGAATGATCATATACCCAAAAGGGAACGAGAATGACAACGGGAGTGGATTTCTTTCAATGTATGTTGAAATAGATTACATGAGCCTCGTGTCCGCACAAGCAGACGAGGTGTATGCAGATATCCGGTTTTTTGTTTTTAACAAAAACGAAAACAAGTATTTTACTATACAAGGTTCGTATTTACATGTTTTAGTTTAAGTATTGGCTTTTGTTCTCTCTGTCTATGTATTATACTCCCTCCGTTCCACTAAGATAAATGTTTTACAAAAATAAATTATTTCACAAAGATATATTTTTTATGTTTTCTATACAAAAATTACAACTTTCAATAAAATTAATTGAATTTATTGAAAGACTATTGGTTAAAATGCATTGGGATTTGATAATTTCTAAAAACGATGTATGATTAATGTGTTTTCTTAATATGTGTAAAAATACCAAAACATACATCTAAGTGGAACGGAGGGAGTATCAATCAATTATAAACTAGCTGCTTCACATGTATATGCATGCATAATTATCTTTCTTTTTTGTATAATTATCTTATTAATACTTATTAATACATATATTATTAATTTAAATCGTACATTAAATTATTTATACATGAAAAACCCGTATATATATAAGAATTATCTTATTTATTTTTAAAATATTTTTTTAAAAATTAGCTAATTTGTAATATTAATTTATAATCAGTTATCTAAACTAATAAATCTAAAATTTTTAATATAATATTTGTTATTAATGATACTCTCTCCGTTTTATTTTAATTGTCGTTCTGGATTTATGCACACATATTAATAAAACATATAATTTTGTATGTTTCCAAAATAAAAACACAATTACCTATACATCTAACCATATTTCGACCAATAGAAAAATAAACCGGAGAATCTTCTTAATAAATTATACATTGAAACAAAAAACGACATTTATTTTGAAACAAAAAGTTTCATCTACAACGATAATTAAATTGAAACGGAGGGAGTATTTATTAAGTTCCACAATGATTTTAACCGTTTCACTTTAATTATTTAACATATAAATAAATCTAAAATTATCAATATAAAATTTATTGTCAATTATATTATATAATAAATTATATTCATTAATAGTAATAATGAGAAAAATCACTTGATAAATAATAGTATAAATGGTACATGTGTATGCAGATGTGGATTCGAAGCCATTCGATACATTAAGAACCAGGAGGGGATTCCCGCAAGTGATTCAACTTAGTACATTCAGTGACCACAAAAATGGATACCTTTTTGATGGAGATCATTGTGAGTTGGGTGTTGATATCGTTGTTACTCCACCTCCAACCAAATGGGAAGTCGTCTCTTTTAGTGAGAAACTTCATTATCCCAAGTTCTCTTGGACGGTTAAAAATTTCTTTCAGATAAAAGAGAACTCTCACAAATCAAACAGTTTTTCTAAGGGAGGAAGGAAATGGTAAACTAACAAATGATTCCTTTTACGTTATATGTACCTACGATAGCATGTATAAGAGATTTAACAAGTGCCTAACAACGTTATGTAGGGTTCTCAAGTTGTATCCCAAGGGATACTCATACTCTACATCAGATAATAAATGGGTATCCATCTTTCTGCATTTAGATGATGGTGAAATTTTAAAGGAAGATGAGAAGGTTTACGTGGAAGCAGATCTGAAAATTGAAGACCCACGTAGATCCAGTCACTTGACTCGCAAGCGTATGTTATAAAACACTACAATCTACATTCTTATCTAGCAATACTATTAAAACAGATCTTTATAATAATTTATATATCATAATTTAATTAGATTAATTTTTATATAATTTCACAGTACACTTTAATTTTAAAAATATTATAAAAGTAAATATTAAATCCGTGATAGTTAATTGTAAAAATAAAATACTAAAAATTAACTAAAATTTGTATTATTTTATAATAAAGTAGAAGAAGTTAGAGTTGATATTTTTATGATTATTTCATCAATCACACAAAAAAATTATTAAATAAGAGATGGTTTAAACAAATATATTAACTCATTTGTTTTAAAAAAATTATAAAAGCAAATTTGATCAATGCAAAACATGTTAAAACATATTACTAGCTTCGTTCCTTTTTTGAAAATAAACTACAACAAATGCAGACTAAGTAAACGAATATTATTCTATTTTATTATTATTAAAATCTAAAATATGAATATATTAACATCTCAAATCAATGCTTCAATTTTTTTAACAGCATCAATGCCTCATTTTATTTCACAAATTTAAGGCATAAATCTAAACTTAAACACATGTAATTAAAAAAAAAATGTAATTTCTCATAAACTATTTTTATCAAATTTTAAATCTTTAAATTAAGAAAATTTATATAGATTAGTGATTATAATTTTCCTTAAAGTTCAAAACTTAAACTTTTTTAAAAAAAATTGAAATAAATCATGTACATGAATTTAAATAAATTACATAAAACTTTCAATACATAACTTATGGATTCAATTATAATTTTATGAACTTTTGTAAAGAAAAATAATTTTGCTTTTTAAAAATAAGATCAAAATCTAGTAAACTTTCTTAAATTTACATGAGATTGTATATATAAGCAATGTTTACATTATACTCTTCCTTTGTATCTCAGTTAACTGGTGGCCCGAAATAGCAGGCACGAGTTTCGGTTGGGCTCACTTCGTTTCCTTAGCCGATCTTCAAAAGTCTTATTTGGACAATGAAGATACATTGAACGTAGAGATCGAATTTAAAGTTGTTTCGGCAACTAAATACTCTTCTTCATCATCTGCAACTAGTTCAATTGGGAAAGCACCAAAAGGATTGTCAAAATTAACACTTAGAAAATGAAATATGCTTTGATCTCCAGACTGTCTGAATGCTCATACATTATCTTTAAAGTTCTCTAGTTTTTGTATAATTTTGATCTTATTATTTGCCGAATTTGGCTCAAATGAATTAATTTAATATCTTTTGGTTATTTGGTAAATGACTATTTTATAAGAAATCTATAATAGTAAATATGTGCTGTCTGGAACCTTAGTACTAGCCATGCGGTTTTGGATTATTTGGGTCGGTATTATCGGTTTGGAATAGTTCGGTTCGACAACAATTCCACCAAATTAAACCAAAAATATTCAGTTCAGTTTAGTTTTTGGTTAATTCTGAGGTTTAAATCACCTCCAAATCGACATCTCCTGTTTGGTAAGTCATGAGAACATGTTCATAGTTCCGTCTAAAAGCATTTTCAATGTAAAACTTTATTTTTTCCTTCAAAATAGAGTAAATTAAAATATGGAGTAAAAATAGAGTTGGAATGAGAAATTGAGTATGGTTGGTGTGAGAAATGATCTACATAGTCTTTCCAAAGGTATTATCATCATTAAAACGGAAATGATGACACTGCCCACATTTCTTTCTTTAAGTTTTTTTCTACAAACATGCTATCAATCACTTTTCTTCACACTTTTAATTATTGTTATTGTTTTATATAATTATTCTAGCGATATATAATGAAATTATCAAGTAATCATTGATTTTACATGTAAACTAAATTCTTTAAGAGCTTTTTACATGTCATCCTTTACAAGCAGTTAACTGTCAAAGTAAGTATTGCAGATCCTGAAACTCACAATATAAATTTGGTAGTGTTTGTTATTAGTAGATTATGGAAGAAAGAATTTGTGGGCACAAAACCCTTAGAACAAAAAGATATAGTCAAGTTCGAGTTGACAAAAAATGAGTTATATATTTATATCAAATGGGTCTTACAAAATTGATGAATGTTGACAAAAATAAAACTATGTAAAGAACAAATTAAAGGTTTAAACGAGGTCAATGTGTTTGAGGGACTGAGCTTGATGTAGAGTGATGTGTGTGTATATTTGGGAATGTTTGTCCTTCTTCGCTCGTCCTTTTCTCCTTTTATATTGCTTATCGTCTCCTCCTTCTACTTACAAGGTTGCGGGGATCTCCTTGATTTGATCCAGATCGAACTCGAAGCTTTTTGTCGAGCTCGATGCATAATTCTTGATCTCAGCCCACTTACATTTTTTCTGAACCCAATTTATCCGAACCCAACTTCATTGATGAATCAGTGTCCAACAATTTTTCTCCAGCCTCTTTTCGTAGGAAATCCGAATCTAAAAGGGATGAATATTTGGGTCCATTACAGCCGATCAGTTCATTATTATCGATAAGGCATCGTGCGAGATCTTTAAGATGGACAGCGTGGATCTTGAGGTTTCTAGATGTTGGCATATGTCAAGGAGAGCTGCCCCTGATTTGACGCACTATGATTGCTACTCTTTTATTGTACGGTCTAGCTTCATCAGAGAACTACTCACTAACCGTATATTTGGTTTCTATGAGTCGTAAAGGCTTATTTTGTTCTTTCTTTTCATCTTCTTTTTGCTTTCTCGCTTTCTCTCTCTGTTTTGAACGAAACCTATTCTCATTCTCTTCTTTTATTCTTCTCGATATTTTCTTTGAAGTATATCACACGAGAAAAATTTAGTCCCCATCTCGGATCCATCACCAAGAGCAAATATCTTGATGATATCTACAACCTCTACGGAGCGGACTTCCGCTCGATGAAGAGACTCCTAAGAACGTTAGTGCTGAGCATTGTGGAGCTTACATCATTTATTTCAAATACTATAGTATCACGTTCCCAATCCCATAGTTTATCCTCAAGGTCTTGGTGCAACTCGGTATGGCATTCACTCAAATGTGCCCCAACTTTGTCAGACATCTACTCTCCTTTTCGGTTTGTGCCCGTGAAGAGGGCTTGGCTTTTGGTTTATAGTAACTATGTCACCTTTGCCTCATCAAACATAACAGCGGCTTCCAGGGGACATTCCTTCGGTCTCCTCGGACAGGTCGCAAGATAGTAGATGAAATCTCGGGACGGGTGATAGGTGGAGAGAAAGGTTTTTCATCTTTAATGTCAGCGGAGCAACCATTGGGGATTTTGACTTCACACGAATCCCTCAGGCTTGGGACAAAGACATCGGTAAGCTTTTCACTCTTCTCATCGCTTATTGGTTTTTGCCGACATCAAATGTATATATATATATATATATATATATATATATATATATATATATATATATATATATATATATATATATATATATAATTTATTTATTTTTGCTTTTTGTAGTTTTTTGGGGAGTTTGCCGATGACGAACAAACAATGGGGAATAATCGATGTTCTCCAGAGTGGTCGTCCTTGCTGGCTTGCTTTCAACCGTCTGTGAATTCTGGAAGCTTATGTGCTACCTCAAGGAGAATCTCGAGCTCCGGGTATTCATGAAGTGACTGGTTCTGGCTCGGTTCCTCCTTTTTCTGCAGGTAAGTTTTTCAAATTCTTGGTCATTACCTTAGATTTTGATTGTATTTTTTATATCGGGCGATCCTAATCGTAGGAAGTCGCAAGGCTGCAGGTTCTGACTCGAACTCAAATACAAGTGATCGAATGGTCAGACGGATATCGACGAGGCTGAGTTTTAGGGTGACTGCGAAATGGCAAGATAAAAGTATTATGGTGAACCCGGTGGCTAGCTAATCCGAATATCTTACTTATCTTATCGACTCGACTTTCAAGATTTTTTTATTCAAAGTGTGGTATCAATCGTCACCATATCTAAAGATCGACTCCTACTTATGTTTTCAGTTCTAGTTTCTTCTTAGGTTCTAAAATTCTCCAAAAACTCTAATTTTATCCAAAACATACATGAACCTTCAATGACTCATATAGACTCTAAAAATTCCAAAAATACTCGACTTATATAAGTGGATCCTAAAATCTTCACTAGGAAAATTGTAGTGTTTGAATTTATAGATTAAGGAAGATAGACCTTATGGGCACAAAATCCTAACAACACAACGATTAATCATGTTCAAATTGACAAAAATGGATATATATATCAAATTGGTTTTACAAGATCGATGAATGATGACAATAATGAAACTATCTAAAAACAAAGGCTTAAATGAGGTTGATGTGTTTGAAGGATTGATCTCGCTGTCAAGTTATGTGTGTGTATGTGGAAATGTCTATCCTTCTTCTCTTGTCTTCATTACGATATCTTCTCCTCCTTCTATTCATGTGGTTGCAGATTGTCAGGGATCTCCTTGACTTGGTCCAGATCGACCTTGAAGCTTTTCGTCGAGCTCAGAGCAAAATTCATGATCACTTACTTGTTTCCTAGCCAAATTGATTCAAGCCCAACTTTGATGCTGGATCAGGGTCCAAAAAGTATGTTAGCCATTAGTTTTTTTATTGGTGATTTGACATGTTTTTTTTCTAAAATAAAGTATGCACCACTATGATCATCATGAACAAATTAAAAATTGAAGTAAAATATTTATTTTTTTGAGGGAATTTTCAATGTATATCATTTTGTTGGTATCAATATTCATGTTTACTATCATTAAAGAGATATTTTAAAAAATATATTTTTTATTAACAGAGAAAAAACTCTTATATCCTTACTATATATATATATAATAAAAATTATTTAAATAAATAAAAAATATTTTCTTAAAAAAATCGAATTATACTTTTCAAATTCGAAATTATATAAAAATTAATTTTTGATTTTTTTCAAATTTTCATTTGAAATTCGAAAATTCTTTTGAAACTATTTTTAAACTTTTTAGAAAGATTTTAAGTATTTATTTATATATTTATTAGAATCCTAAATTCCACATTCTAAAAACCCTATTCCACTCCTCAACTCTAAACCCTAAATCTAAACTAGTTTAGGATTATAAATATTTTCCCTCTCTTTAAAAATGAGGATAAAAATGATTAGTGTAAACATGAAAAATGGTATGATGGATGTGGTATTTTTAACCATTTCCCAATTTTTTTGAGGAATAATGTGTTAAATAACTGCCGTCATGAGATAGCAAAATGGAGGAAACTTAATCCCCCATATGGGAAGGAGAAAATAAACGAGCTTCAAAAAGCTTTGGAGGAGGTTCAGTCAGATAATAATCGGTCTCAAGAGGAGATTCTTGACGTCTCTCGGAAACTTCAAGATGCTTATAAAGATGAAGAGGAGTATTGGTTTCAGAAAAGTAGGACTTTGTGGTACTCATCAGGAGATCTTAATACAAAATTCTATCATGCCTTGACGAAACAGCGCCGTATTCGGAATAGAATTGTAGGATTGCATGATACTATAGGAAACTGGATTTCAGAGGATTCGGGGATTGAGAGAGTGGCAGTAGACTACTTTGAAGAACTTTTCACTACCACTTCACCATCAGAATTTGATGGTTTTCTGGAGGAGGTTCAACCATGTATTACTTCTCAAATGAATCAACGCCTGTTAAGGTTTGCAACTGAGGACGAGGTGCGAAAAGCGCTTTTTATGATGCATCCGGAAAAGGCCCCAGGTCCGGATGGAATGACTGCTTTATTTTTCCAACACTCGTGGC